>CAUYUJ010020202.1:55115-60115 GCA_963575745.1 Prorocentrum cordatum
GAAGAAGAAGAAGAAGAAGAAGAAGAGGAGGAGGAGGAGGAGGAGGAGGAGGAGGAGCCAGAGGAGGTCCCCGTGCCACGGCCTCCACGGGCTCCTCGCCAGGAGGACCGTCTCCGGCAGTGCGGACGCCTTCGGGCCCCGCCTTTCTGGAGGTGGTGCTCCAGGCTAGGGGGTCTGTGAGCCCGCCTGTCCTCCAACCGCCTTTCGGCTGTCCGCTCGCTCGCTCGTTCGCTGAGCCGTTCCTTCTCGGGCTCTGCCGTGGCGGCCCTGGGAGGGCGCAGCGGCCTCCCTCTTCAGCCAGGTGGAGGTCGTGGTCACCCTCTTCCTCCTCGGGCCCGCCTTCCTGCGCGGCGAGGCGACGCTCGGCACGGTGGCCCAGGGATGGAAGTCGAAGCGTTCGGAGCGCCTCTTTGGACAGACTGCCCCCCTCGGGGAGGAGAAATTTCGCCATGGGGGAAGCGGGTCCCGAGGGAAACGGGTCCTGAGGTTTTTCGCTGTTCTCGGGCTCGCAGGGCCCTCCACGGGCCCCAGGACTGCCAGACAACGGCTCAGGATGAGGATCTCGTCCTGGGGGAAGGCCCCCAGGGTCCAGGACCCGTTTCCCTCGGGACCCGTCGCTTCCGACATGTTTAAAAGTGGAGCAGGAAGGGACTCAAGGGTGGCGGAAGGGGGGGGGGTGGCGGAGGGCGGGGGCTGCACCGGCCCGCCATCGCCCACTCGCTGCGGATCGGGGCCCCGGGTGCTCCTCCCCTGTCCGGGAGGGGATGCGGTGCCACCCTCCGGGGCCCTCTCGCGGACGTATCGGCAATACCTAGGCCCTGGATAAGGCAGAAGGACGAGAGAGCACGACGATCGGGCGGGTGGTAATGTCGACTAGACGTGAGAGTGGCCTTTCGCCGGAGTGACCTCTGGTGCGGGCCCAACGGGTTCCCTCGATCGCTGAGCGCGAAGCGGTAGCAGCGGCCTGCGCGGCCAGGTCTGGCCACCCCGCGTCCCCCGTTGAGCCGCGCACCAGAGATCACTCTTGCCCGGGGTCACTCTCGCGTGTGGCCAATCTTGGGGTGTGGCCTGAATGGGGGGCTGGAGAAGAGGGCCCTCCTCTTCACCCCCTCCTTGGGCCACCCCCCAATGCCACCCGCCCGAGACGAGGAGCGCACTCCGAGGCGCGCGCCTGCGGAGCCGCACGGCCAGCGCGGGCGTCTGGCCCGCACGCGCCCGGCGCGCGCCGCGTGCTCCTGGCGTGCGCGCGCGCGCGGCGCGCGCAGGCGCTCGCGCGGCGTGCCGCCGGCGCGACGTCCCTGCGGGGCGTTCCCGAGAGGCCGCCGCCCTGTGGGGAGGCGGCCGAGCGGGGGCCCGGGAGGCCCCACGGGCGGCCCACGAGCGGGAGCCGGCGGGCGTGGAGCACGGGCCGGCTTCGGCGGCGGAGGCCCCGCCGGGGAGGGTGCCTCTCCTGCAGTGCCGCCTCGGCAGAGGCGTGGGCGCGCAGGGGCGGGACGGAGGGGGGGGCCTTGGAGGGCAAACGCCTTCATGACCCAGCTTAGCCGCGTCGTCGTCGTCGTCGTCGTCGTCGTTGTCGTCGTCGACGGCGTCGTCGTCGTCGTCGTCGTCGTCGTCGTCGGCGGCGGCGGCGGCGGCGGCGTCGTCGTCGTCGTAGTCGACGTCGTCGTCGATGGCGTCGTCGTCGTCGTCGTAGTCGTCGTCGTCGTCGTCGTCGTCGTCGTCGTCGTCGTCGTCGTCGTAACCCACTGCGTAGCTTCCGAGGGAAACCACTCTCGAAGTGAATGGCCACCTCTTGCGCTGATTCTCGAGGTCGATTCATTGGATGACGAGTGCTACCACAAGGTGCGGGACATTGGTTGGCATCTCTTTGGAAGGTAGCAGGTATCACCTGCTGCTTCAAGTCCGATCGCCCAGGTCAGCGGGCCACCTGTGTTTGTGTTCGCAGGTTCTCGGTCCGCCCTCCGAGCAAAAACACTGAGACCTTCCTGTCACCGTGGCGTGTTGGATTTTCGTTTGCACTTACTCTGCGCGCTCCGCGAGGAAGAGAGTCCCTGCGGGGCTGGCAGAGGCACGATCAGACCGCTCCCATCCACTTCCTCGTGCTACTCTTCTCGCTTCCGCGCTGGCCCCAGCTGCGCGCCGATCCGTCTGTGCCGTTTCTGGAGCGCTGCCCAGGTGATGGCCGTGAACCGCGCGACAGGGCTGCTGTCGGGCTCTCTCTTCTGGTTCGCCGGCGCCTACGGAAGCATTGCGAACTGGCGCGCAAGCACCGGCCGCCTCATCCGCTTCGAGGAGCCAGCGGGAAAACCGACCAAAGGGTTCAGAGCCCAGTCGAGCAGGGAGCGCATGGTGGGGAGGAGCCACAGTCGTACGACAAAAATGAAGCCGTCGAGATCTGCGTGCTGGTGGGGAGGACGCCTGAGTGCCCAGCAGAAGCCCCAGCACCAGCACCGATGCTGGCCCAGTCACCGCCACCACCACAACCACCACTGAGCATATCATGGAAACTTTTCTCGCTGTGGGCTGTGCTAATTCAGAAGCGGCCTCTAGGGCTTGCCTAGATTTTGGCACCAGTCTCGAGAAGGAGCTATGAGAGGGTGGGTGAGCGGGTGGGTCAGACGGCTGGTGGTCGGAGCTCCTTGTCTCTGTAGGGGGCAGGGGGGGGAGGGGGAGGAGGAGCACGAGCAGCGTGCTGGTGGCAGTGGTGGTGGTGGCGGCGGTTGACCGGAAACTCTGAGGCGCGGGCCTCCAGCGGCCCTCCGCTGGAATGCCAGGCGAGGTGCGGAGGCAACCACTCACAGGGAGCGGAGGCTCCGCGCCCTTGTACAAGGGCGCTGGAAGGAGGGAATCAGCGAGCGAAGAACGGTGTAAAATAAACTTTTTCGCTGTCGGGGGCGCCTGTCCTTGGGCGGCTGGAAAGTTTATTTTATACCGTTGTTCGCCCGTTAAGGGAAGGCAGGCCTGTCTTCCCTCCTTCCAGCGCTTGCCCTCCCTGCCCCTCAGCTGTGCCGGCGCTCTGCGGCGACGCTTCCGCGTCGGTTGTTTGCCGTCGCGGCATGCGCCAGGGAGGGGGGTCGAGCGCCGACCCCAGGCAAAGCCGTGCGGGCCTTCGAAAGTTTATGGTCGCGCTGTCTTTTCTTTTTCTAGCCTCAAGTCGGGCCTGTCCCTCTACAGGCGGAATATTCAAGAATAGTCAAACCATAATCAGATGACGATGTTCTACCATTTTTTGTTGTTGTTGTTTGTTTGTTTGTTTGTTTGTTTGTTTGTTTGTTTGTTTGTTTGATTGATTATTTTTCCCTTCCGAACTCCTCCTGTAGGAAGGTATGCCCGACCTAATTCTAGCGGGCCGCGGCGCTCTGTCATGTCCAGCCGCGATTCGACGGCTTTTCAGAGGTGAGCCTCTCCTCGGTGTCGGCGTCACCCCAATCTACTAATACTATGTGTGCGTCGCCCCCCAAGGGGCGACGCGCGCACCGAGAAATCTTACAGTATGTGCGTTGTGGCGGGCGCTTTCTGGCCACACCGCTCGGGAAACGATCTACTACAAGACGGGTCTACTGCGTGTTCAGGTCGGACGCGCGCCTCCAGGGAGGACATGTTGCTACTGGTGTGTCTCTGTGCGTCCCGTGGTGGGCCGTGGGGACGCCTGTTTCTCGGGCGAGGCCTCGTTCCACTCCCTCTCCTCCCCTTCGGCCGTTGCGGCCCCCCAGAAGTTCCTTGACAGGTCCTCGGGGCGAAGACAGGTTTCAATTTGAATGCTACAAACTGGCGAATCCAGCCAGGAGTTGCCCAGGCATCTCACACGAACAGACGAACCTAGTGCCCCCTGAACTCGATTCCGATTCCGATTCCGATTTCTTCGGCCGTTTTTGCTGTCCTGCCCCCTTCTCCCTGCATTTCGTGGCACGATTCGCCACAACGGTGCCCCTGTTTAGTTAGCTCTCCGCCGGCGCAGTCACTCTGCCTGGCCGCCGACGCAAAAGTCTCTCGGGCAAGGGCCTGGGCTGCCTTGGGAAGCGTCCGCAGCGGGAGCGAGGCCCTGGAGCGCAGGAGGGTCTTTCGCTCGGCCATCTCCTGCTTCCTCATCCTCCTCGTCGTCCTCCTGTTCATCCTCCTCCCTCCTCCTCCTCCTCCACTGCCTCCTCCCCCTCCTCTTCCTCCTTGTGCAACTGCTCCTCGTCCCCTCCTCCTCCTCCTCCTCCTCCTCCTCCTCCTCCTCCTTGTGCGACTGGACTGGGCTTCGCCAGCCCGGGGCTTCGGACTTCTTCGCCGACGTTGTCTTATCCTGGCTGGACACGAGCTCAGGTTCTTCCCCTTCAGCTGGAGCGCACGAGAACCGCTTTTACCACAACCTATTTCGTCTTGTTCTTCGCCGATGTTCCCTGATCTTGGCGCTTCGCGCGGATTTCTTGGATCCGCGCTGGGACCCGCGTCCAGCGCCGCCCCTGGCGCGCCCCGCGCGCCAGAGAGGAGGGTCCAGCAGAGATTCAAGAAATCCGCGCGCGCGTGTGTGTGTGTGTGTGTGGTGTGTGGTGTGTGCGTGTGTGTGTGTGTGTGTGAATGTGTGTGTGTGTGTGAGTGTGTGTGTGTGTGTGTGTGTGCGTGCGTGCGTGCGTGCTTGCGTGCGTGCGTTTGTGTGTGTGTGTGTGTGTTTGTGTGTGTGTGTGTGTGTGCGTGTGCCTCGGCAGGCCGACTCTCTACGCCGCGCCGCTGAGCGCGTGGCCCCTTGGCGCGAAAAAGCGTGTGCCTCTCGGTCGTCGGGTCGTTGCCGTCGCTCTTTCTCCTCCCCTCCCGGTCTCTGGCTCGCCCCGTTCCCCAGGCGTCGCCGCCTCTGCCTCCTTGCAGTGCTCTTCCGTGCCGTCCACCTTGGCGCTGGCGCCGGCCGCGCTGCACTCGCTTCCTCCCGCTGCATCGGCTTGCTCCTGAGCGGGCCACCAGCGTTGCTGCATGGGCTTGGCAGTCGTGCGCGTCCTTTCTCTGCCCGCGTGACCCTGTTT
>CAUYUJ010020202.1:65115-75441 GCA_963575745.1 Prorocentrum cordatum
GCGCCCACCTCCAGTCAGGACCCCCTGGATCACAAGGTCGGGAGTGAGGGTCCTGGCTGGGCAGGGGTGGGTTGTGCTATCCTCGCGGTCGCCCGTTCATCGCAGATCGTGGCCCGAGAACCCCCCCCCCCCGCCCAGGACCATGTGGATTCGCAATCGGGGGCCGTGCGGATTCGCAATCGGATGCGTCGACCCCCCCGGTCGTTCATTCACTGCCGCTCGGGGCCCGAGAGCCCGCGCCGCCCAGGGCCGGGTTCGCCATCGGGGGCTCGTCGCCGATCTATCGGCGACGTGTCGCCGATTCCAGCTCGGTGTCCCCCCTTGCCCCCTGGGCCAGTCCCCCCTGCTTATCGTTCCCCTTCCCAGGCTCTGGGCGCTAGGGCGGAGGCTTCAAGGCTTCGAGGCAGTGGGCGATGTGCCGTCCGACGGCTACTGATTGCATCAACGTTTGATCGGCGACGCACAGCAGTCACCACATCGAGGTGCCGCGGAGCCTTGGCGGAGGGGCGTGAAAGGGGGGGGCGTGGCCGCCCAAGAATTGCCCCTCGCAGCCCTGGTGGGGCGATGCTTGTGGTAATGGTGAGGATGATGATGGTGATGGTGAGGTAGTGGCGGTGGTGGCGATGATGACGGCGATGTGGGATGGGGAGGAAGAAGAGAAGGAGGAGGAGGAGGAGGAGGAGGAGGAGGAGGAGGAGGAGGAGGAGGAGGAGGAGGACGGGGACGAGGAGGAGGGGGACTAGGAGGACCACGGAGGGGAATGGGAGGGGAGGAGATGGGAATGGGAGGGGAGGAAATGGGAATGGGAGGGGATGGGAATGGGAGGGGGGGAGGGACTGTCTTAAGGTGTGGACTCCCGCAGCGATTGCGTCGCCGAGCAGCAAGGAACTCTGCCATCAGGAGCTCCGCGCCGTCTTCGTTCCCGCTTAAGAAATGCTGGCTCAGGATCAAACTGATCGAGGAGGATGAGGATGCGGAGTAGGGGGAGGGGGGGCGATATGGAGGAGGACGAGGATGAGGAGGAGGACGAGGATGAGGATGAGGATAAGGATTCGGATGACGATTCTGCTGATGCTGATGATGATGCTGATTCTTCTGCTGCTGGTGATGCTGCTGCTGATGACGATGATGATGATGCTGATGATGATGATGGTGATGATGATGCTGATGATGATGATGATGATGATGATGATGATGATGATGATACTGATGATGCTGATGCTGCTGCTGCTGCTGCTGATGATGACTCTCTGTGGCGAACCCGTCGTTCCTAATCCGAGTCTCCGGTCGGTTCCCGACGGGCTGCTGCGGTGCAGTTGAGCACCCATGCCCGCACATCAGCTCGAACCTAACCGCGTACGGTTGAAATGCGAAGCCCGTGACCCCAGCACTCTTCCTGGACTCGCTCGCTCCTCCTTTCCCCCCCGTGCTTCCCCTCACGTGCTTCCAGACATGATGAGCCCACTCAAAGACTGGGAGCTGCTTCAGTCTCAAGGTCAGCACAGGTTATATATTGTAACCGGAAGTGCGATGGCATCGAGGGCCCTCCAGCGACGCTGGCTCCCAGGCATGCCGCGCATGCTGCCCTGGACCCTTGAAAATTGGGCCGGAGGCGCTCCACCAGGCGGTGAGGTTGAGCCGGCAGGCAGACATCATGCCCTGCGACGGTACTTCTGTTTTTGGGTGTGCTGGAGGTCCCGGGGATTTCAATCCACTGCTTGCTCCGCTCCAGATTCACATGCCAGCTGCTGTGCCCAAGGCGAGGGGTGCCGCGCGCCCTAGCCACCTGACAGGTCCAGGCGTGGCTACAGCAAGACTGCTTCCGGCGGCCTGGGTGGCCGATGCCCCCCATTTCGCTGCAAGCGCAGCGGCAGCGGAGTTAAACACTTGAGCTCCCGCCTGCAACTTCCACGCTTGACACTCTTGGTAGGCCGTGTGCACACCTGTGTAGAAACAATCGAAAGCAGCACAAGCACGAGGCACAGAGGAATACGGATGGGGTAGAAGACAACAGTACACATGAATGACGGCACTTAGCGAAGCTTTAGCGCTGTGTCTCGGAACCGTTGAATGCGCTCCTTCTTGAGGAATTTGTCTTCCCCTTTGAGAACGTCCGGCTTGCTGGTCCAGACGACCTCGAAGCCCTCGTTGAGCTCCTTGAGCGTGCCGCTGTTGAGAGACACTTTGTCGCTCATTGCCAACTCGAGCAACGCGATCTGAGTGGGATTCAACGCCTGGTTGTCTTCGACTGCAGGCGGAGGCGGGGTCTGCACCGCGGCGGGGGCGGTGGTGGCTGCACTCCCGGATGCCCCCTGTCCAGGGACGACGCTCTGAGCGGCCGCCGCGATGGCCGAGGAAAGCTGAGTAGACGTTTTTTGTTGTTGTCTCCTATTTTTTTTGAATATTTTCCAGCAAACCGTCTGTAGGAGGCCATGCCCGACCTAAGGGTAGGAAAGGTGCAGAAGTTCCAGGAGAAACTCGAAGACTAGGAAACTCCTCGGGTCCGGCGTGACATCCAGCGTGGCAGCTCGCACGAGCCGCCCTGTCAACGCGGGCCGGGGCCTTTTGAAGGAGGTCGGAGGCTGGCCCATCCATGGGAGGAGGTTGGACTTCTGACGGGGGCTGTCCGTCAGCACCCATCCCTCTTCGGGTTCTTCAATGTCCATGAGCACGCGAGCTGCCAGAAATGAAGTTCGATGTCAAGCCGGTCAAAGACCGGGAGCCCTCGCGCGCCGTCGCTTGCGTGCACGACGCTCAACTTTTCAGCGCACACTTTGAAGAAGGCGCCGAGGCAGCTCGGGCAATAGCAGAGTGAGAAACCAACGCATCATCGACACTGGCGCGCCAATATATGCGTTTTAGGCCGCTTCTCGTCTGGACATCGGGAATTCTGGGGTCTTCTTGGACCCCTCCAGGACCAGCGCCTCCTCGTAGCCTAATGCGACAGACACTGCTGCTGAGCTGCGGACGCCACCGATAGCCAAGCGGTGCTCCTTAATCACGGGGGTGCTCAAAAACTCAGAACGGTGTCTTCCTGGAGACCAGTACCGAGGAGGGTGAGGGAGAAGGCTCACCATCCCCGCGACCAAGCGTGGTCCCGAGGAATCCTGAACGCGAATGCTTTCGATTTCTGGACAGAGATGCACGCGGATCCAGTTTTTTCCTGCCACCGCGAGGCTGCGTGCATCCTCGCAGACAGCGCTCGTTCTGCCGCGCATGCCTCGAACGCCTGGTCCACGTCTGCTGAGAAAGTGCTGAGTCCAACTACGGGCTGGGAGCATCTAGCGCATCATCCTGTGGGGCTCGCCTCCAACTGGGCCGAGCCTTCTTTGATGCTCGGGATCGCATCGGCCATGCCGAAAACTTCGCACGCCGTGCCCACGACCGGCGGAACAGCCTGGACGCCCCGCACAGCCGTGCGCCAGGTGCGCGCGAACGGAGCCTGGCTGGAATCCCGAGGCGTCGAAGGCAGCTGTGCCCAGCCTCAGTAGGGGGCCACATGCGAACCCTACCTCCACCCCCCACGATTTCTGAAGGGGAAGGGTGGGGTTCACTTCGTTCGGGATTCGGGAGCTCCCGAGCGAAGTGAACCCCACCCTCCCCCTCAGAAGTCGTGGGGGGTAGGGGTAGGGTTCGCATGCGGCCCCCTACTCAGTGTAGGTCCGAATGCCCTCATCAGAGAAGCGCTTGCTCTTGACGAGTGCGAAAGCCTCAGGGGGTGCCGAGCCCTGGCTCTTATAGGGGTTGCTCGGCCACGCAGCAATGACGGCAGGCAGGCGCATGCGCCAGCGTGCCCCCAAGCTAAGACAGCCTTCCTGCGAAAGTCCGGCGCAATGGTCCACATTGGATCCACACTGATCGCGCTCACAAGATGCGTAGACAATTCGTCCAGAGCTACCGGCCACGCCTTTTTGTGGGTCTCTATCGTTTGGGAAAAAAAGGCGTCCGAACTCGAACTGATGCGAGCAAATTCGCATTCTTGCGCGTGCCATTCTGGAGGGCATGGAGGCGCGCACTGCCGCGCGAATCCGCCATACAAGTGTGGCACTAGCGAGGCGCGCACGCGAGGATGGAGACGATGAGAGCACGTCCAATCCCTCCACGCTCGGATCAGCTGGTTGCGGATCTGCCCTTGTTTTTAGGGCGCCTCGTGTGTGCCTGGAGGGAGGGCATGCCGGCGGCAGCCCCGATCTCAGCGTGGGATTTGGCAAGAAGACGTTCCAGATCGAAAGCCTGCAATTTACATTTGCCATTGATGCGATCGAACCAGGCCTGGTCGCGCGCACGCTGGATCCGCAGGTGCTCCTGGATCCAAAGCTGGGCGGGAAAGCACGAACTTGATACATTGCTTCTCTAACTAAGTTGCGTAGCAGCCCGAATCGGTGCATCCAGGCAGGATGCACTAGCAGTGGCTTTACCCGAAGCGGGGGCACATTGAACTTCCGCAGGGTCCGCTCCAACGTGGCGCGAGCCCTGGTTTGCGGCGCAGCTCCCTGCCGCGCCTCCGACAACGATCTTACCAAACCGTGCAAAAGATGAGATGCTTTTCCCTACCCCCACCCTCGGTGAAGGTCCAGCCTGCCAGCAGTGCGTGCGCAAGAAGAGGCACGCAAAAACTGGCACTTAGGAGTGTGCAGTGGTGTAGGCCCGACCTAGCCCGCAGGAGCTGGGCGGGACTGCTGGTGGGACCTATAAAGTTAGACAGAGAGAGAGAGAGAGAGAGAGAGAGAGAGAGAGAGACTGGGTCTCTCTGGCGAGAGGCGGGGGGCGACGACGACGGTCGAGGGGGAGGTGGAGGGGAGGCCCGCTTCTCCAAGCGCTGTTCAAAGTCAGGCTGTGCCCAGACTGACGCCGTCAGATCTCCTTGGCGGAAGCGAGGGACGGGGCGCCGCCTGCACGCGGTGGCCGCCGGGCCCGCGGCGGCGTACCAAGCCCTCGGGACGCCCGCAGCTGGCGCGCAGCCGCTCCGTTGCAGACAGGACGGAGGCCGGCAGTCAAGCGTGATTCTGTGGCCAGGGCGCGTGCGTCAGATTCGCGCGAGGCGATGCGCAGAAAGCGCACGGAGCCCACCGAAGGGCGGAGAGCAGCATATCGCTTTTGGCCTCCCTCCCGGGACGACGGACGAAGCAGACCACGCAGATGTTGGTAGTCCTCAAACGTGGTGGTGACAACATTTGTCGGTGAGTCTCGGGCGATTTGGTGTCACCACCTGGTTTGGGGACTCGTTTGGTGTCTCAAGGGATGTCCCGAACGCTGGTGGGTCCAGGAGTCACAAAACCCGGCGGTGACTTTTGGGGGATTCCAGGTCACCACTTGGTATCTCTCGGCCACGCGCAGAGGGGGGTAGGGGGAGGGGGGGAAGGCTTCTTAGAAGCACCCCTGCTTCTGAGAAGGCGCGGGCCTTCTCTGTAGACATAAGGCCAGCACCTTCTAAGAAGCAGCCTGCTTCTAAGAAGCCTTCGCCTCTCCCCCTACCCCCCCTCTGCGCGCCGCCATATTTCACCGTTTGGTGTGGGGGCTCCCAAAGATGCTCAGGCTGCGCGTGCCGCCGAGCCGGACGTGAGGCCCTGCTGGTGTGGAGCGGCGCAGGCGTGGCTCTCCCGATGCAGGTGCCCGGAGTGCCCCATGCAGGCAGCGCGCCGCCGCTCGGCAGGCCTCCCTATCAGCTTCAACTTGCTGCCACCACGCCCATTGTCGAAATTGCATCCGCCTCTTTTTCTTCTTCCTCCTCCTCCTCCTCTTCCTTCTCTTCCCCTCCTCCTCCTCCTCCTCCCTCCTCCTCCCTCCTCCTCCTCCTGCTCCTCCTTTTCCTCCTCCTCCTCCTCCTCCTCCTCCTCATCCTCCTCGTCCTCCTCCTCCTTCTCCGCGAAAAGGGGGCATGCTCGCAGCACCCGCGTGTCCCACCGGGGCGGTTTCGACAGCTTGAGTGCTGGGGTTAGCCTAGCGGCCCCCATGCTGGTCCAAGCCAAGACCAACAAGCATGCACGCGGAGCTGCGCGAACCCGGCCAACGCGTTGCGCATCAACCATAACACCTTGGACAGCGATGTGGACGGCATGAGTGAGGACGTCCATGCGGTCTGCTTGCCACTGCGACCCCTATCCAAGCAGATACCTCTCGAAGACACTGCTGAGAGGGATTGCGTAGGACGTGAAGGACTGGTGCTAAGATGCATTCCACCGCGGGTGAGGCCGTGGGCGACGGCCGCGAGGTCTGAAGCGGCAAGCTGTTGGCCACTTCCACCACCAACCTGAGCGGGTAGGTCCACACCAGGGCCGAGCCGGCGCGCTCGCCGGAACTCCTGGCGGATGTAGCTGATTCTCTGTGGCGAATCTCTGGTCGGCTCGCGAGGGGCGCCTGCGTTGCAGCTGAGAGCCCATGCTTGCACAACAGCTCGAGCCGAAGCGCGCACGGTTGAATTGCGAAGCCCGTGACCCCAGCACCCTTTTGGGACTCGCTCGCTCCTGCTCCCCACTGTGCTTCCCCTCACGTGTTTCCAGACATGATGATGATGCTGCTAATGATGCTTATGATGATGGTGGTGATGATGATACTGATGATGGTGATGATAATGCTGCTGCTGCTGCTGATGATGATGATGATGATGATGAGGTTGTTGATGATGATGGTTATAGGTATGGATATCCTTATGATGATGGTGCTGATCATGACGATGATGATGACGATGATGATGATGATGACTGCGATGATGATGTTGATGATGTTGATGATGGCTGATGAGGATTCTGATGATCAGGACGAGGACGAGGATGAGGATGCTACTGCTGATGATGATGCTGATTATGATGATGATGCTAATGATGGTGATGATGATGATACTGATAGTGATGATGATGACGATGATGGTGATGATGGTGATGATGATGCTGCTCATGACCATGATGCTGATGATGGTGATGATGGTGGTGATGATAATGATGACAACGACGATGTCGATTATGGTGGTGATAGTGATGATGACGATTATGTTGCTGCTGATGATTAGTATGCTGATGATGCTAGGATGCTGACGACGATGATGATGCTGATGCTGCTGCTGATGATGATCAGGAGGAGGAAGAGAAAGAGGATGATGCTGCTGCTGACGATGCTGATGATGATGATGATGATGATGATGATGATGATGGTGATGCTGATGCTGATGCTGATGCTGATGGTGATGATGATCATGATGATGATGATGAGGAGGATGATCATGAATATGATGATACTGACGACGATGATGATGATGCTGATGATGCTGATGATGCTGATGCTGATGATGATGATGATGATGAGGAGGAGGAGTAGGCGGAGGAGGACGAGGAGGAGGAGGAGGAGGAGGAGGAGGAGGAGGAGGAGGATGAGAGGATGCGTATAGGCCGAGGATGATGAGGACATGGGAGTGGGCGGAGAAGACACGGACGGGGGGACGAGGAAAGAGAGGATGATGAGGAGGGGGTGGAGGTGGAAGATGAGGATGACGTGGAGGATCAGGAGGAGGAGAAGGAAGAGAGGAGGAGGAAGAGTTGAAGGATGGGGAGGAGGGGGATTGTAAGGCAAGGTAAGTGCGGTCGGATGGCCATACTCCCAGCTGGTAGCCGTGCGGAGGAGTAGGAGGAGGAGAAGGAGGAGGAGGCGGATTAGGAGGATGTGTATAATGAGGTCTGATGATGCTGATACTGACGCTGCTGCTGATGATGATGCTGATGATGCTGCTGCTGCTGATGATGATGATGACGACTAAGATGACACTAACAATGATGATGATCAGCATGATGCCGCTGCTGATGATCATGTTGATGCTGCGGATGATGATTACGATGCGGATGCTGCTGATGCTGCTGCTGATGATACTGATGATGTTGAGGAGGATCATGGTGAGGATGATGTTGATGATACTGGTCGTGCTGGTGATGACGGTGAGCATGCTAAGGTAACCCATGATGATGTGAAGGATGATGGGGAGGATGATTGAAGATGACGAGGAGTAGCAGACTGAGTATTCGTCGATTGGACGGATCGAGGGCATGGGGTGTCTTGCGCCTGGCTTTATCGTTTCGTTGGCCCACCCATGGGCATCTCGTCGCCACGGCAGACACTCCACAGGAGAAGTGTGGGGCCGACTTTGCAGAGCGGAGGACGAGTTTGAGACTATTCGGATGCTTATGGTTGCGACGGTGATTTTGCTCCTGGTGATGTTGATGGTGCTGATGAGGAGGAGGAGGATGACGAGGAGGCGGAGGAGGTGGAGGAGGTGGAGGGAAGAAAAGTAGCAGGATCACGCGAGAAGCTCTGGGGGATCCCTGGGGCTTCTCGCGGTGATCAGGGTCCTCTAGGGGCTTTCATGGTGCTCTGGGAGTTTCATAGGGATCGTCGGTAAATGGTTGGCTGGGATTGCTGACCCCGACGCGTTGCCCACCGCTACTGCAGATCGCGCGCGCTGGGTTTCGATGAGCGGCCCCCACATGGAGGAAACTGCCTCCTCGTCCTCCTCGTTCGCCCCGTCGTTTTCGTCCTCCTCCTCGTCCTTCTACTTTGGACCCTGTCTTCGGGCATGTCCTGTCTCCTATCCCCTTTCGCCGCTGTCCTTTCCTCGGCCTTTCCCTCCCCATCTTCGTCCTTTTCCCTCTCCTCCTCCCCCACCCTCCTCCCTCCTTCCTCTCCTTTTCCTTGTCCTTCTCCCCCTTCCCTTGCCCGTCATCTGGAGGAGAGCGGGGACCACGCAGTTCCCACTGCGTTTTTGTTGTGCTCGCCCCGCGACCAGTGCCCAGCGGCGCACTTCCCCACATTCTCCCTGAGGGGCGGGGCCATCTCGGCCACCGTCGAGGTAGGACACCTCATTGCGAGGAACTGCAGCGGGGGGACGCGTTTGCGGCCTTTCACGTCCAGGCCGCCAGGCCTACACAATGCGGCCACTCGACCACTGGCAAGGGCTCCACCCGTGCACGTAGGCAACGCCAGCACGAGCCGAACGGTGTGCTGCACGCGACGCGTGGTGCTCTGCAGGAGCCTGCAAGGATACCGCACTCCTCCTTTCAGGCGCCTCCCGAGCCCGCTGGCCATGGGTGGGCGGTCTCGAACTGGGGGAGGGGTACAGCGTGGGTGGGCGGTGAGAAGGTGGCTGCGAGCGTTCGATCTGGACGCGGGTGTCTGTCCTCGCTTCCGGGCCTTGGGCGGCAGGCCATCGAGCCCGAGGATCCCGGGCTTTGGGCGGCAGGCCCTGGGGCGACGGGCCCGAAGATCCTGGCCTCGTGGACGGGTCCGAGGGCGAGTTTCTGCTTGTCAAGCCAAGCCGAGCCTCCTTCTCCTCTTCCCCGTTTTGGCGTTGGACAAACGTAGGCTGGCGGCCTTCTTCCTGCTCGTCCTCCTTTTCGTATCTTTCCTCCTCCTCCATCCATTTTACTTATACATAACTCCTCCCTGTCGCACCCCCAAACTTTTCGGTAGGGCGGGCTGGGCGTCGTGCCTGAGATTTCCTGAAGCTAGAAACTTGCAACAGTTTCACGGAAGGAGGACGGGCCGTTTTCGAACTGTGGTTGTCGCTGTAGCGCCGCGCACGAACTGTAGCGCCGCGCCGCTGTAGCGCCGCGCTGTGGTTGTCGCTGTAGCGCCGTTGTCGAACTGTGGTTGCAGTGGTCACGGAACAACTCCTCTCTGTCGCACTTCTGCTGAGACTTCCTCACAATGTCTGATTTCGAGGCTTACGTAAGGTACGCAGCAGCAGCTTTCGGGATGGAGGGCGGGCTGTTTTCAAAATGCGGCTTTCGGCCCCGCGCCGCGCACATTCGTCTCAACAGTTGGCAGCGGTCTTATTGATGGAGGGAGGGTGGTTTTCAGCATGTGGCTCTCGCCTCAGCGCCGCGCACATTCGTTTTAGCAGTTGACAGCAGTCTTATGGATGGAGGGCGGTTGGTTTTCAGCATGTGGCTTGTATTAGCGCCGCGTTTCTTTCGCAACAGTTTCAAGGATTTGTATGGTCGGAGTCCAGGAGTGGTGTTCTGGATCGACCTCGGGTTGCCAGGACTCTCCAGTTGATTCGCGGTGTTGAAAGTCCCAGGAATGGCGTTCTGGCATGATTTCGGACTGTCAGGACGCATCACTCACGTTGATCCGTGGCGTTGAAGTCCCAGGAACTGCGTTTTGGCTCGATTGGGGATTCTCACATGGTTGTCTTCTAACGAGCCACTTCGCGAAATGAAAGCCTTTCTTTACGGACCTGCGAAGAGGGGACTTGGAGGGAGGGTCCCTTGCAGCATCGTTGATGGGCCTTGTCTCCTCCTTCTCCTGCTCCTCCTTCTCTCTCTCCTCTTCCTTGTCCGGTGC
>CAUYUJ010020202.1:75541-108041 GCA_963575745.1 Prorocentrum cordatum
TTAGTCGTAGTCGTAGTCGTAGTACTAGTAGTAGTACTAGTAGTAGTAGTAGTAGTAGTAGTAGTAGTAGTAGTAGTAGTAGTAGTCGTAGTCGTAGTCGTAGTCGTAGTAGTAGTAGTAGTAGTAGTAGTCGTCGTCGTCGTCGTCGTTGTCGTCGTCGTAGTAGTAGTAGTAGTAGTAGTAGTAGTCGTAGTTTTAGTAGTAGTAGTAGTAGTAGTAGTAGTAGTAGTAGTAGTAGTAGTAGTGTTATTCTTATTATTAGCAGTAGTAGTAGTATGAACAGTAGAATTATCAGTAGTAGTTGTCGTAGTCGTAGTCGCAGTCGTAGTCGTCGTCTTAATAGTAGCATAGTAGTGATTCTAGTAGTAGTAATAGTGGTAATAGTAGTAGTAGCAGTAGTAGTAGTAGTAGTGGTAGTAGTAGTAGTAGTAGTAATAATAGTAGTAGTCGTAGTAGTAGTAGCAGTAGTAGTAGCAGTAGAAGTAGTAGTAGTAGTAGTAGTGGTAGTAGTAGTAGTAGCATTAATCGTAGCAGGAGTGGTCGTAGTAGTTGTAGCAGTAACCTCAGGAGTTGCAGTAGTAGTCGTAATCGCAGTCGCATTCGTAGTCGTAGTAGTAGTAGTAGTAGTAGTAGTAGTAGTAGTGGTAGTAGTAGTAGTAGTAGTAGTAGTAGTGGTAGTAGTGGTAGTAGTGGTCGTAGTAGCAGCAGCACCAGCAGCAGTAGTAGTAGTAGTAGTAGTTTTCGTGGTAGTAGTAGTAGACATAGTAGTAGTAGTAGTAGTAGTAGTAGTAGTAGCCGTAGTAGTAGTAGTAGTAGTAGTATTAGTATTAGTAGTAGTAGTAGTAGTAGAACTAGTAGTAGTTAGTAGTAGTAGTAGTAGTGTAGTAGTAGTAGTAGTTAGTTAGTCGTAGAAACAATAATAGTTTAGTCGTAGTAGTGGTTAGTAGTAGTCGTAGTCGCAGTGGTAGTAGCAGTAGTAGTCGTTAGTCGAGTATTAGTAGTAGTAGTCGTAGTCGTGAGTAGTAGTATAGTAGTATTAGTAGTAGTAGTCGTATAGTAGTAGAGCAGTAGTAGTAGCAGCAGTATTAGTAGTAGTTAGCCGTCAAACAGCCGTAATAGCAGTAGTAGTAGTAGTAGTAGTAGTCGTAGTAGTAGTCGTAGTAGTAGTAGTAGTCTCACGTAGTATATTAGTGTCGTTAGAGCTAGTAGTAGTAGTAATAGTAGTTGTAGTATAGTAGTAGCAGTAGCAGTTAGTCGTAGCAGTGTAGTAGTAGTTAGTCGTAGTGTAGTAGTAGAGTAGTAGTCGTAGTTGTAGTAGTAGTTAGTAGTAGTAGTCAGTAGTTAGTGTGTCGTAGTAGGTAGTAGTAGTAGTAGTAGTAAGTAGTAGTGGTAGTAGTATTAGTACTGGTAGCAGTAGTAGTATTAGTAGTATGTAGTAGTAGTAGTTAGTAGTAGTAGTAGTTTTAGGTACTAGTAGTCGTGCAGTGGGTGGGTTAGTAGTGTAGTAGTAGTAGTAGTAGTAGTGTCGTAGTAGTAGTAGTAGTAGTGGTAGTAGCAGTATTAGTTAGTAGTAGTAGTAGTAGTAGTAGTAGTAGTCGTAGTCGTAGTTGTAGTAGTAGTAGTAGTAGTAGTAGTAGTAGTAGTAGTAGTAGTAGTAGTATTTGTAGTGGCGGTAGTTCTGATATTTTGGTCACCCATCGTCCTCGTGTCGCGCCAAACGTCACTTTCGAGTACTGTTCCTGTATACTGCTTGCAAAGCGGTTGTGTCAAGAAACTCCGCAAAAGGGGACGTTTCGCACGCCATCCTTGTCGTGTCCATTTGATTTCTATTGAATTCCATTTGCCTTCCAATTGTCGTTCTATTGTATTGTATTCCTATCGTGTTCCTGTTGTATTTCTATAGTGTTGTATTTTTGTGTTTTCCTACAGTAGGGTAATATTATGGTATTCCTATTGTGCGGTGACGCAAGATTTTCAAAGGATTCTTCCGGTAGTAGTAGTAGTAGTAGTAGTAGTAGTAGTAGTAGTAGTCGTAGTCGTAGTCGTAGTCGTTGTCGTAGTAATAGTAGTAGTAGTAGTAGTAGTAGTAGTAGTAGTAGTAGTAGTAGTAGTAGTAGTAGTAGTAGTAGTAGTAGTAGTAGCTGTAGTAGTCGTAGTCGTAGTAGTGGTCGTAGTAGTAGTAGTAGTAGTAGTAGTAGTAGTAGTAGTAGTAGTAGTAGTAGTAGTAGCAGTAGCAGTAGTAGTAGTAGTAGTAGTAGAAGTAGTAGTAAGTAGTGAGTAGTAAGTAGTAAGTAGTAGGTAGTAAGTAGTAAGTAGTAAGTAGTACGTAATACGTAGTACGTAGTAAGTAGTAAGTAGTAGTAGTAGTAGTAGTAGTAGTAGTAGTAGTAGTAGTAGTAGTAGTAGTAGTAGTAGTAGTAGTAGTAGTAGTAGTAGTAGGGCTAACCGGGGGATGGTGGCTGGGGCGGCGTGGGGGGGGCGCGGGGGGGCGCGCGGGGGCGCGCGTGGCGCGCGAGGCGCGCGGGGCGTGCGGGCGGGGGCGCGCGTGGGTCGCGGCGTGGCGCGCGGAGCGCGCGTAGCGTGCGGGCCTCCGGGAGCCGTCTTAGGTTTTCCTGGGAGGCTCCTTGGGCCTCCTGAGAGGCCTCATGGGCCTCTCGAGAGGCCTCTTGGGCCTCCTGAGAGACCTCGTGGGCCTTCTGGAAGGCCTCTTGGGCCTCCTGAGAGACCTATCGGGCCTCCTGGGAGGCCTTTGGGGCTTCCTGGGGGGCCTATTAGGCCTCCTGGGAGGCCTCTTGGGCCTCCTGGGAGGCCTCTTTGGCTTCCTGAGGCCTCTCTGGGCCTTCTGGGAAGCGCCTTGGGCTTCCCGCGGAGCCTCTTGGGCCTCCTGAGACGCCTCTGGGGCCTCCTCAGAGGCCTCTCGGGCCTCCTGAGAGGCCTCTTGGGGCTCCCGAGGGGGCCTCCTGGGAGGCCTCTTGGGCCTCGTGGGAGGCCTCTTGGGCCTTCTGGAAGGCCTCTTGGGCCTCCTGAGAGACCTATTGGGCCTCCTGAGACGCCTCTGGGGCCTCCTGAGAGGCCTCTTGGGCTTCCTGAGAGGCTTCTTGGGCCTCCTGGGAGGCCTCTTGGGCCTCCTGGGGGGCCTCGTTGGCGTCCTGAGAGGCCCCTTGGGCATCCTGAAAGCCTCTTTGGCCTCCTGAGAAGCCTCTTGGGCCTCCTGAGAGGCCTCTGGGGCATTCTGAGAGGCCTCTGGGGCCTCCTCAGAGGCCTCTCAGGCCTCCTGTGAGGTCTCTTTAGCCTCCCGACAGGCCCCTCGGGCATCCGGAGAGGTCTCTTTGGCCTCCTGTCAGGCCTCTTGGGCCTTCTGAGAGGCCTCTGGGGCCTCCTGAGAGGCCTCTAGGGCCTCCTGACAGGCCTCTAGGGCCTCCTGGGAAGCCTCCTGGGAGGCCTGACGACGAAGGCGTGATACATACACCATATAACATCATTCATCATACAACATGATACATACATCATACATCACCATGCACCATACAACATTGTACATGCATCATACATCATCAGGCATCGTACAATTTTATACATACACCCTACCATCATTCACCATACAACATTATACGTGCACCACACATCATCATGCGCCGTACAACATTGTACATACACCATGCATGATCAACCATCGTACATCATCAAACATCGTACACCATCGCACATCATACGTCAACACACATCATACATCACCAAACATCATACATCATACAACACCACACATCATCAAACACCATACACCATACATCATAATACACCATCAAACACCATACATCAGAATGCACCGTCATACATTATGGTACACCATACACCATACATCATAATACATCATACATACATAAAAACATCAAACATCAAATACCAAACAGCATACATCATCAAACATCAAACATCAACAATCATCAAACATCAAACGTCAACAACCATCAAATATCAAACATCAAGCATCAGCCAACATCTTTTAACATAAAACATCAAACACCAAACATCCGACATCAGTCAACATTTAACATCAACCATCCAACATCATACACCATCGACCACCATAAATCTAACACAATCAAACGCCACACATCAGTCATCATACAGCATCATACGCCATCATACATCATCATACCTCATCATACATCCTCATACACCATCATGCTCCATCATACTTCACCATACATCATCATACATGATCATACATCATCATACATAATCTTACAACATCATACATCATCATACATCATCGTACAACACCATACATCATCATACACCATCGCACATCATCATCCATCATCATACATCATCGTACAACATCATACATCAGCATACATCATCGTACAACATCATGCATCATCGCACATCATCGTACATCATCATTCATCATCAGACATCATACATGAAACACCCACACCCACACCCACACCAACACCCACACCCACAACCACACCCACACCCACAATCTTCCTTTTGTGTGTTAAAGCCGTTGGAAACGCGAAACTTCCATCACCACCCTTAAGTCGTCTCACGGACGAACTGCCCGGCCACCATCCCCCGGTCAGCCCTAGTAGTAGTAGTAGTAGTAGTAGTAGTAGTAGTAGTAGTAGTAGTAGTAGTAGTAGTAGTAGTAGTAGTAGTAGTAGTAGTAAGTAGTAGTAGTAGTAGTAGTATTAGTAGTAGTAGTAGTAGTAGTAGTAGTAGTAGTAGTAGTAGTAGTAGTAGTAGCAGTAGTAGTAGATTAGAGTAGAGTAGTAAGTATTATTAGTAGTATAGATATTTTACTTGAAGTATATCAATAAAAACAGTAGGTAGTAGTAGTAGTAAGTGAAGTAGAGTAAAAAGTAGTAGTAGTAGTAAAAAAGAAGTAGTAGTCGTAGTAGTCGTAGTAGTCGTGCGTAATCTAGTCGTATCCGTAGTAGTAAGTAGTAGTAGTATGTAAGTAGTATAAGTAGTAGGAGTAGTAAGTATAGTAGTTTGTAGTTGTTAGTTGTATTAGTAGTAAGTAGTATAGTAGAGTAGTGGTAAGTAGGAGTCAGTAGTAGTAGTCGTATAAGGAAGAGTAGTAAGTAGTAGTAGTTGTAGGCGGGAGTCCTTAGTCGTGTCGTCTCGTCGTCCGGCGTCGTCGTCGTCGTCCGTCGTCGTATGTAGTAGTAGTAGTGGTAGTGGTAGTGGTAGTGGTAGTGGTAGCAGTAGCAGTAGTAGTAGTAGTAGTAGTAGTAGTAGTAGTAGTAGTAGTAGTAGTAGTAGTAGTAGTAGTAGTAGTCGTCGTTGTCGTAGTCGTAGTCGTAGTCGTAGTATAGTAGTAGTATTAGTAGTAGTAGTCGTCGTCGTCGTCGTCGTCGTCGTCCTTGTAGTAATAGTAGCGACCGCTTCGACACCGGGAGCTACGACAAGACGGCTTGGTCTGTGCGCGGCCACGGGGGTGCTGGTCCTGATCGTCTCCATGCGCGGCGCTCCGGACTTGTATAGGTGGATGCCCATCGTCGAGGCTGCCGCGGGCCTCGCGCAAGCGGATGATGGTCCAGCGCAAGCGCGCGCCCCAGGGCTCGCAGCACAGGCGTGCCGCGCTGCCATCGCGGCGATCCGGCTAGGTGCGCGCGTGGTCTCGCCTGTGGACAACCATTTGCGCGGCTGGGCCGGCCGCGGGGCGCGCGCGCATGCGGCGCAGCGTGCGCAGAGCGACCATTGCATGGCGCGCGCCAGTGCGCAGCGCACTTCCTGGGATCCTCCAGCAGCGCCCAGGCGATTTCTCGAGGCGCCTTGCGCCGGAACAGGGCCGGCGTCGGCCTCAGCTACCGCGCCGGAGCCGCTCCGCAGAGCGCCGCGGCACATCCTCGTCATCCTCGGGTCGCGCCTGCAGACAACCATGCGCATGGCAGGGAAGTCCCGCCTGGCCGGGGGGCGGCGCAACTAATTGCGGGCCTGGCCGCGCAACAAATGACTGAGGGCCGAGCCCGTGTCGGGCGTCGCCCCCCCTCTCCCCGCGTGCGCGGGTCGGCCGTTCGGCGGCGCTGCCCCGCGTGGGCCGCAGCGAGGTGCTCCGCGCGTTCGGGGGGGAAGGGCCCGCCCGCTCCCCGTCGGTCTAGCCTGCCGCGGCTTGGGGCAGGGCGGGGCTGGGCGCGCTGGCCTGCTGGGGGGGGGGAGACCGCGCGCCGCCGCCCGGGGGCGCGCGGCAGAGAGCGCGGAGCGCATCGCGGACCCCCCCCGCCCCGGCGCAGTGCCGAGCTTTCCTTTTCCCCGCCCGCCCGCGCGCGCGCGTATTCGAGAGGCGGGCGGCCCCGCGCGCGCGCAAATCCGGCGCAGTTGAATGGCCGCCGAAGTGGGCGGCCCCGCGCGCCAGGAAAAACGAGGCGACCGCGGCCGCGGATTGAACGCGAAGTAACGCGTGGCGGCGCAGCCGCGGATGGAAGGAGTTTCAAACGTCGAGGTCCAAACCGAGCAGGTGGCCCAGGTCCCCTCGTTTGCGAGCGCAAGTGCGCGGGCCTGAGCCCAGTGCTTGGGGCCCGCGTCGGGCCATGGGCCCCCCCCCGTCGTCGGTCTGGCCGTTTGGCGGCGCTTGCCCGCGCTTGGCCGCCTTAGTAATGGCCCGTGCGTTCGGGGGGAAGGGCCCCCCCGCCCCCTGTCGGGCGCTTCCGCGTGGGGCATGGTCGACCAGTGCGTCGGCAGTGCCTTTCAGGATGGTTCGATGCAGGCAGTCGTGTTCGTGTCGACGCAGAATCACACGTCGCCTTCGTGTGCTCTTTCTGTATTTTGCCGGAATTGTGGTTGCGTTAGGAAAGTGGGCACGAACTCGTGTATTTTGGATTTCGACTGACTTCCACTTGTAGCCATTGTGCGTTGCCATTGTATTTCTATGGTGTTCATATTTCAGGCTTAGTGCAGTCTTATTCTTATTGGAATCATGTTGGATTTCAGTTGTGTGGTATAAGTATTGCAGTCTTGTTGTATTCCGAATGTTCTGCGCTTGTTTGGGAATTCAATGTTATTCCCGTGGTTATCCAAATAGGCTTGCCCTATAGGAGTCCTAGCTGATGATGAGTTGCCGGTCTCTAGGGCCCCCCCTCCCTTTTTTTCCCGCGGCCCCCCCCTGTTTTCCAATGCCCCCCCCCGTGAGGTTGATGTAGTCAAGATTATGTGGCGTTAAGTGCCTCTTCTCTACTCCTCCTCCTCCTCGTGCTCTGTGCCGGCGGCCGCCTGGGGGGGTCCACCTGGCGGCCTCCACTCGTGTTCTCCGCGCCCTTTCCTCATTGCGCTGTGCGCTAGCGGCCGCCAGACATTGCTATTCTGTGTACTTTGCATGACATCCTAATGCGACTGGCCATCAAGCGCTGCTATTCCTATAATTTTTATAGTTTCTAAAATTCCCGCAACCATTGCAGGCTGGCCTGAATGGTTGGGGGAATCGTAGAGGCTCAAGAAATGAGAGAAAATAGTAGTGTCTGGCGGCCGTTCGCTTGATGAGGGTATAGAACTCACAGAAAATAACAGTGTTTGGTGGCCGTTGGCGCAGAGCGTAGGCAGGAACAAGGACGTAGAAGAGGGGCGGGGGCGACAATTTTTGCAGCGTGGAGGAGGAAGCGGAGGAGGAGATGGAGGAGGGGGCAAGGTGGGGGCGGATCAGGATACCCCCTTCGTTCCCGCCATCGCCCGCAGGCAGGCCACCCCGCGAGCGAACCCATGCCGGCGGCGTTTCGGAGGAGAGATTGCGACCAGATGATCATCACCTTGGAGTGTAATGCCCATATAACTCAGGGCGCAATGTTCTTCGCGTGGGTGTAATGCTCAGGGCGTAGTCGAAGGCGCAACGCATATTTAGGGTGGGGGCGATGAGGGGGGATCCACAGCAGGGCGTAATGCCAGTGTTTTTTTTTGCAGTCGGGGAGAAGAGCGCAATGCTCTAGGAGGCAGAGTGTAATGCCCTAGAACGTTGGGCGTTAAGCTCTTCAGGTGGGCGTAATGCCCGGGGGTGTCTTGAGGCGCAATGCCTGCTTTGTTCAGCGCGGCGCCGATTCTCTTTGGGCGCAGGGCTCTTCGGGCGAGCGTAGCGCCCGATGCGCGCGTTGAGGCGCAGCGCTCTCTTAGGGCGAAATGCTAAACGGGTCGTAGCAAACTCTTTCCTCATGATCCACCATATTATGTTCTGTATTGCTTCCCTACTGTCCTTCCGTAATACTGTTCTTTTGCTGGCGAGACCGTGGGTTCTCTTGGCTGAGCAGGGCAGGGGGGCGCGCTGCTCCTCCTCCCCCTGCTGCTACTCCACCTCCTCCGCCTCCTGCTGCTGCTACTCCTCGTGCTGGCCCTGCCCCTCCTCCTCCGTCTCCTCCTTCTCCTCCTCCTTGTCCTCCTCCTATACTTCCTCCTGCTCCTCCTCTTCCTCCCCCCCCTCCTCCGCCTCCTGCTGCTGCTGTTGCTGCTCCTCCTCCTCTTCCCCCCCCTGCTGCTGCTGCTCCTCCTCCTCCTCGTCGCCCTCCTCCTCCTTCCTCCCCTCCCCCCTCCTCGTCGTCCTCCTCCTCCTCCCCCTCCTCCTCCTCCTCCTCCTCCCTCCTCCACCTCCTTCTGTTGCTCCTTCTCCTCCCTCTCTTCCCCCCCCCATCCCTCCTTCTCCTCCCCCTTCTCCCTCCCTCCTCCTCCTCCTCCTCCTCCTCCGCCCCCTCCTTCTCCCTCCTCCAACTTCTCCTCTTGCTCCTCCCTCCTCCTCCACCTCGTCTTCATCGCCCCCCTCGCCTCTGTGGATCGCCGCTAGCCCGCCGTGGCCCAGCGAGCGTCCTACGCGGTATTCAAGGGTATTAAATCATTGCCGTTTTATTGGCGCCGTGGCAGCGCATTCTTTTTCTTCCCGCTGTAGGCTCGAGGCTCAAAGGTGTCGCGCGCGCGCTCGGCGGCCAGCCGAGAGCCATGCAGTGCGAGGTCTGCGACCGCGTGCTCGGATCCGCAGGGTGCCCTTTGCCGCCCGCGTGTGCCGCGGCTGCCTCGTGCGCGTGCTGGCCGCGGGAGATTACTGGCCGCTTGCGGAGGAGTGCGCCCTCGGCGCGATGCGTGTGTGGGGGGGGGGGGGGGCGACGCGGCGATTCAGGGTGGGCCCGACGCAGCGATGCAGGGCGAGGGGGGCGACGGCGGCAGCACCGACGACTGCGTCGATGCGGGCGACCAGAGTTTTCTCTAGGACGGCGCAGAGGAGGGGGGCGAGGGGGGGGTCCATCGACGAGGGCACCGACGCCGAGGGCACCGCCGCCCCCGACGACGACTTCGACTTGCTGACCGAGCTTGCATCGGAGCTGGGCGGCGACGACAGCCCCGCCCCCGACGACGGCGACGAGCCGCCAGGGATCGAAGAGCTTTGTGTTGAGATGGACGGCGACAGGTGCAGGTATGGCGGAATGAGCATCAGGTCCGCGCGTGAGATGGGGGTGGGGGGTGGGGTGGGGGGGGGGCGCAGAGTGCGATGCGCTTTCGTAAGCGTCCCGCGGGAGGCATTTTCGTTGGCTTGAACCGACAAACAACGCGCATTGGAACCCTGTGCGCATAGCATTGCTACCGGGCTCAGCTAGGCCGCCGCCGCCGCGCCATCGCGTATTCCATGCGTCATTATCTGGGCCGCAGCGCAATGCCATCGCGGTGATTTGGCGCCGCCAGGTGGCGCGACAGATCCAAGCGCCCGCCTGCCTGCGAGGCTCGCCATCTACCTCGTTAGTGTTGCGTGTGCTCGTGTGCCGGATTCCCTCAGACTCACCGTGGGCGTCGGTGGCTCCGCCCCGTCGCGGCGGCGTCACCTGCGTGGCCGTTTCGGATCAAAGTCGGTTGCCAGAGCCGCGGGCGCTGGCGCGCCCCGCGGGCCCTGCGCCGCCAGCGCGGCGATTGAGGCCGCCGATGCCATGCCTGCGTCTTCTCCCACGGGGCGCCGCGTTGGCCGATGGCCGCCAGAGCTCTGCGCGGCCGTGCATGCGGGGATTGGCACCTGGCAGGGCAAAGCTCAGAGGGGCGACATGCTGACAGAGTTGCGCCCCGATGGAGCGTGGCGATGCCTGGCGTGCGCCGTCAAGGAGTTCAACGGTGACAGGCGGGGCCGCCTCGCGCGCCGCATGCAGGTTCATCGCGCTGAGCAGGAGGGCGGCGTCGCTAGTCTCAGGCAGAGGCGCGTGGTTTCCGCGCGGCGTGCTCAGCGATCGCTGTTCGATGCCTGATCGCGCGCCTCATCTGGCCCGCGCGCCCGCCGACAGCTTGGGGGCGATCGGGCGTTCGCCGCCGTTCGAGAGCAGCGCCGATCCCCCGCCCAGTTCGCCCCGATCAGATTCGCGATCGTACTGCGCGGCCAGGATCGCCGATCGTTGGGCGCCCAGTTGATCGCCCGGGCTTTGGTAACCTCATGCCCGTGAGAATAAACACTGGGGGATAATAAAGTTCGGGGTTCAGGGAGAGATAATAAAAAGTAGCCCAGCAGACCTCAGCATAATCTCGAAGTAAGAGATGATCAAGAGGAGAGTAGAAGAAGAATCCGAGGATAAGAAGAGAAGAAGAAGCAGGAATACGAAGAGAAGAAGAAGAGAAGAAGAGAACACAACTAAACAAACAAGTTTCGAATGTATTAGATTTACAAGCGCTTTGTGAAAATTGATGTTTTTAAGTGCTCGTGTAGGGTAGCTCATGTGCCTCACTTCCCCTGGATAATCAACCCCGGGGATAATCAAGTTCAGGCGAGCGTGGGGAGAGATAGAACTATACAAGAAGAACAGGAGAGTAGAATAATAATAAGATGAGAAGGAAAGAAGAATAATAAGGAAGAAGAAGAGAATAAGAAGAAGAGAAGAAGAGAAGTGCTATATCAACATCGCTTGATGTTGCTATCTCAACATAGCGTTTCGAGGTGATAATGAAGTTCGGCCTCAGCGCTCGCCGCCCAATTTGAATTTTGTATAGGGCGACGATAATCAACTCTAAACACTGAAGGGGGGGGGGGGTCCCTTTATTATCATCGGCATGCGGTTAACTCAAGGCCACAAACATATGGGCACAAGCACTGCTGCGCGGCTTCAAGCGCCCCGCCCAGTGCGACGGTGCGTTCCCACGCGTGTCAGCGCCCATCATTCGACGCGGCCCGGGGAAAGGCCTTTCTTTGCCGAAGAAGAAGAAGGGCGCGCTGACTGCATTTCCGGGTGGTCGGCTCGACAGGGACATTGAGCTACTCTTTGGCGCCGATGGCGAGACCGGGTGCATCTTGCGCTGCGACGAGAAGCGCTACCACCGCGCGAGCGCGCAGTTCCTGTGCGCGGACGCCTACTCGCTCGATTTGGTTGCTATGTTGCTGCGCCCAACTACAAAGAGCGCGGGCGAGCGCGTGCTCTCAGCGCTGGGCGAGGAGGCAGTTTATAGGCGCTACCTGCTTCCGTCTGGCCGAGATGTCCTCCATGCGATGGCTGAGGACATGCTGCGCCATCCGATCATGCAGAGGATGCGCGTGATCTGTCGTCGCACCGCTGACGAGACCGCCATTGGCATCGACGGGCAGTGCAGCGTCCTCCTCTCCGTGCTCTACCAGCAAAAACACGGGCAGAGGTCCGGGGCGATCTCTGACAGCTTTGTTTTGCACTTGCAGCTCTCGGCGCAGTGCCCGGGCGTAGCGAGGGCGAAACGCATGGCGGCAACTCCGTTCTTAATGAGAGCACCATATGACCGCGTATTAACAGGAACGGGTTTTACCACTGACCGCTTAAACCCGTTCCCAAATACTTATTGCGCTAATGATAGGAATTGTGCGAGGCATCGTGCCGTTGGTGAAGCCGTGCTCCTCGGAGTCAGCGCCGAGCGTGATCTCTGCGCCCTTGGGGGCGATCGGGGCCGACGGGCGCCGTCGGCCCCGTCTGGTGTGCTCGGGCTCGCCCGAGGTTCTGCGCCCCGTGGCTCGGGGGCGCCTTCCGCGGGTGCTGTGCGTCGCGGAGGGCCCGCTCCACGTGGCTCTGAAAGTGGAGAGCGCGGCCGGCGAGCGGGTGGCCCCGATGTCTCGCCTTTCGCGCAAGTGCCCGCGGATGTTCGCGGTCGGGGGCGACGGCGGCGAGCGGCGCTTCCGCGGGCAGCGTCGCTTCGCTGGGTTAGGTCATCGGCAGCGTGCCCCCCGGCCGCGAGAGAACTGTGCTGCGCCGCATATCGGGCGACGCCTACTCGGACAGGCCGTGCCCTGGGGCGCCCCACTTCCTGGAGGACGTCGCCGCCTCGTGCGTGGAGCGCCCCGGCGACCTGCCTCGCAAGACCAGCGGCGGCCCAGCGGTGCCCCGATGACAGCGGTGGTCATTCCGACGGGGGCCAGCGCGTCGGCTGGCGGCGGCCCGAGCAGCTGGGCGCGCTAGTTGCCGGCGCGCTCTCTCTGTCTGAGAAGCGGTCGTTGTCGTTGGCTGCGACAGGTGCGCGCCAGTCCGGCGTTCGCGACGTCGCCGCGCCGGGTCGAGCACCTCTTCGACTCGTCGCTGTTCGCGGCCGGGCGCCCGGAGGTCGACGTCCCCAGCGGCGCCGCTCGCGACGAGGCCGCGCGCGACCGACTGAAGAGATTCTATGCTCCACAAGACTGGGCGCAACGCCCAAAAGGTCGCCACCGCGTGCGCGTCTGTGAAGTTGCCAGCGGGCTGGATGCAGCGCATTCCGAACCTCGCAGACGCGCGCCCAGAGGAGCGCGAGGTTTTGCGTCGCGCTCTCAGCTGCATCGCACGCGGCCCTCCAGACTCAACGGCGCGGCCGCGGATGCGCGGCAAGACGCGACGTGGCCCCGGCGTCGACGAGGGCGCCTTGCCGCAGGGGGCCAAGAGGCTTCGGCGGTCTTATAGTGACGCGCGCGCCAGGGGTGCGTGCGCGCAGCTGGCCCATGTCGGGCAGGGCGCGATGACCTTGTGATGGGTGGTCCAGGCTCTCGTGTTTGGACTGTTGCGGGTGGGCCTGCTGCGTTATTTTAGGCGGGAAAAATGTGGCGCCTTCAGCGCTGCGTTCTTTGCCGCTGTCGCTTCTGCGTGCCCGCTGGTAGAGTTAGGAGGATTTGTGTGACAATGCGCAGACGTATGAGTGTGAACTGACCGTGATAGTAGTGATTCCATGCGCGCAACCATTGCCATTGATAGCATGTATGATCTGTTCGGATGCGCGTGCTACAACTGCGCGCTCGAGCAAGTTCGCATCGCGCGCGCCCTGCGAAAGCCAATCTTCGCGCGAGAAGACCTCGCGCCACACGGTCTTACATGTAGCCCCCCCCCCCCCCCTTTCTGCCGGCGCCCCCCCCTTCCTTTTTTCGAGTGGCGCCCCTGCCCCCGGCTTTTTCCAGTGGCGAATCCTATGGGTGCCGATGGATCCCTATGAGCCGCATGCATTCCTATGCTAATGCCAATGCCTATATGCCAATGCTCATGCCAATGCCTATGCGCATGGAGTCCTTTGGATCCGGGGCTAGGACTCCCATGCATTCCCATGGGTGCCCATGTCTATGCCTCCGTGCTTGCATGGCTGCTCGCTTCTTTTTGCTCGCTTCTTTTTGCTTGCCATTCCATGCTTGACCTCCCCCCCTCCCGTCCTGCCCTCCTCGTCTTTTCTTTCTCTCGCTCTTTTCCTGTCCATCTATCGATTTGGAGTCAGCGCTGGCTGATATTCGTATACTTATGGTTCTCCAAATAGGCATGCCTTGTGTATAGGAGTCCGAGCTCACCGTGAATAATTGTTTTTGTTTCGGACCCTCCCCTGTTTTCCATTGCCCCCCCTCCTTGTTTCCAACGCTCCCGTCGCCCCCCCCCCCCCCCTCCTTTTCCCAGTGGCCAGCCCTTCATTTCCAGGGCCCCCCCTCCGCTATTTCCAATGGCGAGTCCAATGCTTGCTCTTGCTTGCTTGCACTTGATCGCTGGGTCTAACTTGCTTGCTCTTGCTTGCTTGCTTGCTCTTGCTTGCGTGCTCTTGCTTGCCCTTGCTGGCTGGCACTTGGTCGCTGGTTCGTGCTTGCTTGTTATTGTTCGCTGGCGCTTGCTTGCTTCCACTTGCATGCTTGCGCTTGCTTGATCTTGCTCCTCCCGTCTCCCCCCCGTCCTGCTCCCGTCCTCTTTTTGTCCTCCTCCCGCCCTCCACTCGTCCTCCTCCTGTCCTCCTGTGTATTAGGGGTCAACGCTCAACGCTGGCTAACATATTTCTTCAGCCTGTCGATTGTATTCCGAGTGTGTTTGCATTTTGTTTTTTTATTGCATTCGTGCATTCCTGCTTTCCTATTGTAGTGCGTCCCTATAGCGCTCCTATTTTGCGCCCATTGTTTCCTTACTGTTCTCGGACTGTTTTCCTATTGTGTCCTACTCCTGGTTTATTGTATTGCGTATCAAATTGCTAGCCATTGAACGTCGAAGCCGAAACGGGGCCCGAACCCACATTTGTATCCTGCGCTCTTCCTTTTCCAAAGACGCGACGGTGACGCGTTACCATAGTAACAGTAGTTGTGGTATTATCATTCTTATCATGTGTACCAGTAGTGGTAGTACTAGTAGTAGTAGTTGTGGTTCTAGTAGCAGTAGTAGTAGTAGAAGTAGTAATGGTAGTAGTTTTAGTAATGGTAGTAGTGGTGGTCGTAGCAATCGTGGTAGTAGTGGTAGTAGTAGTACTCGTAGTGTAGTGGTAGTAGTAGTAGTAGTAGTAGTAGTAGTAGTAGTAGTAGTAGTAGTAGTAGTAGTAGTAGTAGTAGTAGTAGTCGTAGTAGTCGTAGTGGTCGTATTAGTAGTAATAGTCGTATTCGTATTATTAGTAGTAGTAGTAGTAGTAGTAGTCGTAGTAGTAGTAGGTAGTAGTCGTATAGTTAGTAGTAGCCAGTAGTAGTAGTAGTAGTAGTAGTAGTAGTAGTGCGTAGTAGTAGTAGTAGTAGTAGTAGTAGTAGAGTAGTAGTAGTTAGTGGTAGTAGTAGTAGTTAGTAGTAGTAGTAGTAGTAGTAGTAGCAGTCGTGGTAGTATAGTACGTAGTATTGTATTAGTCGTAGTAGTAGTAGTAGTAGTAGTAGTAGTAGAGTGTCGTAGTAGTCGTAGTAGTAAGTCGTAGTAATAGTTAGTAGTTCGTAAGTAGCCAGTTAGTAGTAGTAGTAGTAGTAAGTAGAGTAGTAGTAGTAGTCGTAGTAGTAGGGGGAATAGACGCAGCCGTGGTAGTAGTAGTAGTAGTAGTAGTAGTTGCAGTGGTAATGGTAGTAGTAGTAGTAGTAGTAGTAGTAGTAGTAGTAGTAGTAGTAGTAGTAATAGACGTAGTTCGTAGTCGTAGTCGTAGTCGTAGTCGTAGTCGTAGTCGCACTCGTAGTCGTAGTCGTAGTTGTAGTGATACTAGCAGGAGCAGCAGCAAAGGCAATAGTACTTATGAGGAGGAGGAGGAGGAGGAGGAGGAGGAGGAGGAGGAGGAGGAGGAGGAGCAGGAGCAGGAGCAGGAGCAGGAGCAGGAGCAGGAGGAGCAGGAGGAGCAGGACGGAAACGGAAAACGACGGCAATTAGCAGGATCAGGAGGAGGAACAATAGAAGGGGGAGGAGGTGGTCTAATGTGTTTACAAGGTCCATCCAGGTCGCCTCTGCCTCTTCCATCTGCTAGCATATCACTTTATTCTTATGCACAAGACAGGGGCAAATTCAGGAACTCGATATCGCCGTCTGCTTGTTGTTCCTCGTGGTCGTGTTTTCTTCCCCTCCGTCTCCCGCTCCAGCTCCATCCTCCCGCTCCCTCATCCTTTCCCCCTCCCCCCTCGCCCCCGTCCCTCTCGCCCCCCTTCCCTCCCACCCCGCCCCCCCTCTTCCTGCTCAGCCTTCCCGATCGCCCCCCCCCCTCGCGCCTCCGCTCCCCCACCCCCCGCTCCCCTCCTCTCCCCAGTCCCCGCCCTCTTTCCCCCCTTTGGTTGGTTCGAGTAATGACATCCTCTCGCCCCGCATGCAGCCCGAGCGCACAGGATGTCGGAAGGTGGTCTATCTTTTTTGTGAAGCAATCGGAGCGCTTCTGTATTTCCGGACCCTGCTGTGGTGGGTTCTCATTTTGAATGGGACAGTATGGCCGCACACCGTCTTCTCCTTCTCCTCCTTCGTCCTCCCTCTCCCCTCTTCCTGCCTCCTCTTCCTGCCTGGGGGGTTGCGAACTGCGCAACAGTCGGCATTTTCGTGGATTCGTGGGAGGCCCATCGGAGTAGGAGGGGAGCACGCTGCACCTACAGAGATCTTGCATCTCCCTGAGTGGCTGCGAGCTGTGCATTTGTCGCCACTTACGTGAGCTCCTGAGAGGCATGGCGGAGTAGCGGAGCACGCGCACCCAGCCGAGACCTCTCACCTCCCTGGGTGGCTGCGAGCTGCGCAGCTGTTGCCATTTTCGCTGGTTCGCGGGAGGCTCATCGGAGGAGGGGAGTACGCTGCACCTACAGAGATCTTGCATCTCCCTGAATGGCTGCGAGCTGTGCATTTGTCGGCCCCTTCCCTCCCCTTCTCCCTCCCCTTCCCCTTCCCCCTCCCCCCATTGGCCTCGCCTCGCCCCTTTCCCCTCCTCTCCCCACCCCCCTTCGTCCGCCGAGCTCGGCCTTCGGCCTAGGTGCTGATCACCGGGCCCAGCGGGGCCGGGAAGAGCACCCTCTTCCGCGCCCTGTCCGGGGCGTGGCCGTGGGCGGAGGGGGGCGCAGCCGCGCAGGGCGGCCTGGCAGGCGCCTCCGCGCATCGTCGTCGGCGTTGGCGGCGGCGGTGCGGACGACGACGGCGACGGCGACGACGACGCCGGCGACGCCGACGACGACGACGACGATGACGGCGGCGACGACGATGACGACGACGATGACACGGACGACGACGACGATGACGACGACGACGGCGGCGGCAACGAAGACGACGATGACGACGGCGACAGCGACGACGGCGACGACGGCGGCGACGACGACGACGGCTGCGACGGCGACAACGACTACGATGACGACGACGACGACGACGACGGTGATGGTCACGACGACGGCGGCTGCAGTGACGACGACGACGACGGCGACGACGATGACGACGACGACGGCGGCGGCGGCGTCGGCCACGACGGCGACGACGGCGTCGACGACGACGACGGCGATGACGACGACGACGACGATGGCGATGGCGACGACGACGACGACGGCGACGGCGACGACGACGACGACGGTGACGGCGGCGACGGCGACGGAAATGGCGACGACAGCGACGAAGACGGCGACGACGACGACGACGGCGACGACGGCGACGCCGGCGAACACGACGACGACGACGGCGATGACGACGACGACTACGACGGCGATGGGGACAACGACGACGACGACGACGACGACGACGACGGCGATGGGGACAACGACGACGGCGGCGACGACGACGACGATGTCGGCGACGACAACGCAGACGACGACGGCTGCGACGGCGACGGTGACGATGACGATGACGACGACGGTGACAGCGACGACGACAACGACCACGACGCCGACGGCGACGTCGACGACGACGTCTACGACGACGGCGGCGACGACGATGACGACGATGACGACGACGGTGACGGCGTCGACGTCGACGGTGGCGATGACGAGGACGATGACGACGACGGCGGCGGCGACGGCCTCGACGACGACGACGGTGATGGTCACGTCGACGACGATGACGACGATACCGGCGACGATGGTCACGGCTGCAATGGCGGCGACGACGATGACGACGACGACGATGACGGGGACGGCGACGACGACGACGACTGCGACGGCGGTGACGACGACGACGACGACGACGACTACGACTACGATGACAGCGGCGACGACCACGACGATGACGACGACGTCGGTGGCGACGACAACGCTCGTGACGACGACGATGACAACGACGACGGTGACGGCGACGACGGCGACGGTGATGGCGACGACGACGACGACGATTACGACGGCGGCGATGGCGACGACGACGACGACGAGGGTGGTTGCGACGGACGACGACGACGATGACAGCGACGACGACGACGACAACGAGGACGGCAACGACGACGATGGCGGCGGAGGAGGACGACGACGACGGTGACGGCGGCGACGACGACGACAGCGGTGGCACCGACGACGATGGTGGCCACGGCGACGGCTGCGTGGACGACGGCGGCGGCGACGACGGCGACGGCGACGACGACGACGACGACGACGGCGACGACGACCATGACGACGACGACCTATCGTCTCGGACCTGCAGTTGCTGGTCAACGACTGTGCTCGATGGTCTGATGCTGGCGAAAGTTCTGGAGCTATGCGTGTGAGAGTGCGGCAGTGTATGCGTGAGCAGGTTGCCAAGCTGGAGGTGAACGCCCCGACGTTTAAGTGGTGTCCGTCGCATCTTGAGTTCGTTGATATGGTAGAGGGACAGAGGCCCCCCGGGTCTTGATCCTATCTGGGTGCTCGCCAACAGCTGGGCCGACTGTTTCGCCAAGAAGGGAGCTGAGAGTTTGCCATGTTTTGTGTGCGCGCTGAATTTGTGCAGCAATTGTTTATTGAGGCTCTCATGGTGGCTCGTTACCCCAGTTGGTCTCTCACAAGGTTATGTCAAAGTCGTGTGCCACCTGCTGAAAAGTCGTCATTTCAAACATTGGTCTAGGATGAGCATCTCTTTTGCTATCAAGGAGTCGAGGTGTCGAAACTGTGGGTTTACCGACTGCGCGCATATTCGTGACAATTTGCAGTGGAGCGTCAGGCGTCATTGTGGGCCGCCACAATTGCAGCAGGCTCGTCTGGACGCCTTTTTTTGGTTCAGCTGAGAGCTCCAGGAGCAAGAAGTGGCGTGCTGAGGTGGTCAAGGTGGCTCTGGGCGCGGCTGGCGACGCGTCTGGGCCTGAGGATGTGTATATATTCCAAGATGAGCAGATCCAGACGGCTGGTCCTTGGATGGCAGTGAACGTTCTGTTCCGTGAGCTTGGGCAGATTCCTTCTTGTGCTGGCAATGCTGTTGTTTGTACGCGATGCGCTTGTTACTCGTTTAATTTGGGTGGCAAGCTCCTCAAGCTAACGTTGGCCTGTCAGGGTGGCGCGGCTGGAGTGGTTGAGAAACGTACCCAGCTCAAGGGCATCCGCAGGTTCTATAAGCAGTCTGGGGATGGTGCTGCGATGGCTGTTCCCGAGGCCAGTTCCGGTTCAAAGACAGACAGCCAGGCGGTGTGCCTGGTCTGGTGGGTCTGGCAGCGGGTCTGGCAGATCTTTTGCCCCGCGGGGGTGGAGGGTGACGTAGAGACAGTTGTAGAGACAATCGGGCGATGTGCATGGTCTGGCGGGTCTGGCACAATGGCTGCGCCTTCGTGGGGCCTGGGGTGACTGATGGCGTCTGCTGGCCGCCAGTGTGGTGTGGTCCCGCTCCCCGGGCCTGCAGTCCTCGATGTGGGCCTGCTGTGTTCTGGTCGCCAGGCTCAACTCGTCGCAGTTGCTGCTAGTATGGTCCCGCTGCTCGGGTCACCAGTGTCTGGTGTGCTCCCGCTCTTCGGGTAGCCTTGCGGAGCCGCGATGCGCAGTGCTGGCGAGTTGGCTTGAGCGGTGGCATGACCTATGCGCGCTGGTGTGGTCCCGCTCTTCGGGTCACCAGCGCTGGATGTGTGGCGATACCTCTGAGTCACTGCTGGTGCGGTCCCGCTCTGGGCCACCAGCACCTGGCGTGGTCCCGCTCTTTGGGTCGCCAGGCGGGACTGCGCTGGTCTCGAACGGATGTATTCCTATCTGTTACTGAGGTGTCCACCTCTTCGGGTCACACGTGCGTGGTGTGGTCAAGCTTTCCGCGCCACCAAGCGTTGCAGCACCGTGGCATGTCCTGCGGGTAGGGTGAGCGGCCGGCGTCGCTGTATGGGCCTGAATTGTCTCCGCATGCGCCGCTTGTAATGATCTGCCGTTTGTGTGCGGCGCATGCTTGTTGCGTCGAACCCCCACACTTGGTGGAGGCCGCGGTTAACTGAACTGGCGAGGTGTGGGCGACTCGGCCACGCCTCCATGAAAGATCAAGGATCAAGGAGGAGGTGTAGGAGGAGGAAGAGAAGGAGGAGGAGGAGGAGGAGGAGGAGGAGGAGGAGGAGGAGGAGGAGGAGGAGGAGGAGGAGGAGAAGAAGGAGAGGAATGAGGGGGAGGAGAAGGAGAAGGAGGAGGAGAAGGGAGGAAAAGGGAGGAGGAAGAGGAGGGAGGAGGAACAGGGAGGAGGTAGCGAATCTCGTTCTCTCCAACAGAGTCGTCTGAACAAACCACGGCACGCGTGCTCTGAGCTCGCGGAGCAGCCAGAGGACGGAGAAGAGCACGTGCACGCGACGGAGGGCGAACTCCACGAAGTGCCGCGGCCGACAAGCGCCAGCGCAGAGCGAATGTGAGAGTTCACGCCCCAATCCCAGGGGGACTGTCAGCAGCACGACGCCCTCCCCAAACCAGGAGGTCTCGGCTCCACTGAGGCTCTCCCCCCGCTCCCGCCCGTTCCTCTCCCGCCTCCTCTCGGACAGCTCGCCGCCGAGTCTCGCGGGGCCCTGGCAGAGGGGGGGGGGGCGGCTCCGAGCCCGAGGTCTCAGGTCTGAAGGCCAGCTCCGGCAGCGATGGCAGCGGGCGTATGATGATGATGGTGATAATGATGGTGGTGGTGGTGATGATGATGGCAGTCATATTGATGATACTAATGACGATGTTGATGATGGTGGTGGTGGTGATGATGATCATGATGAAGATGCCGACGATGACGATGATGCTTCTGCTGATGATGATGATGCTTGCGATGAAGATACTGGTGGTGATGAGAATGCTGAGGATGGTGACTGATGCTGATGTGACTAGCGACGATGCTGATGATGATGCTGATGATGATGATGTAGTCGTTGATGGTGTTGATGACGGTGGTGATGATTATGATGATGATGAAGGTGATGACGGTAGTGGTTGTGATAGTGCCGTTGCTGATTACGATTATGACGATGACGATTAGGATCACAGCGATGATTATGATGGTTACGATGATGATACTGCTGCTGGTGATGTGGTGATGATAGTGATGATGAAAATCATGATGATGATGGCGACGGTAGTGATGCCGATCATTCGAATGATCATGACGACGATTACATCCCCAGGCCGAAAGTTTTTTCCTCTTGGACTAAAAGTATGAGAACATCAGTGGATCCAATTGGATCCCTTTTCGGGTGTGGGACAGTTTCGTGGATCCTATTTCTGTGTTGCGCGGATCCAATTTCCTGTGTGTGAAAAACGATGGATCCATTTATTTCCCGGGAATAAATATAAAATAATACTTAACATCCGGGATCCAGGGGAAATTGGATCCGCGGAGCACCGCAAGTGAAGCATCATGCTATCCACGGAGCTGTAGATGTGCAGACCAATGCTATGATTCTACGGGGGAGGGGGTCTTCCCAGGATGAAGAAGGGAAGGATGAGGGAAGAGGAGGTTGGAGAAGAACAGACGGGATCGGCGCGTCGCTTCTGACATGTGGGGCTCAAGAGGAAAATCTTTCGGCCTGCGGAAGTATGCACACAGCGATGATGACGACGACGTTGACGAGGATTAGGATGACGACGGCGAAGACGAAGATCTTGCTGTTTCTGCTGCTGCTGATGCTATTTTGGTTGAGGAGGACGGTTTAGATACTGATGATGTTGTCGATCACGATGTTAATGACGATGACGATATAGATGATGCTGATGAGGATTGTATTGCTGATGACCATGCTGCTGACGATGATGACGACGATGACTACAACGACGACGACGATGATGATAATGCTGATGATGATGATTCTGATTGTTGTTGTGGTGGTTTTGATGACGACGAAGATGATGATGGTGATGATGATGCTGATGATGATGCTGATGGTGATCGTGATGATGCTGATGATGATGACGATGACGATGACGATGCCGATGATGCTGATGCTGATGATGATGATGATGGGGATGATTGTACTGATGGTGGTGGTGGTGTTGAGGATTCAGATGACGACGCTGACGACGATAATATGATGCTGCTGTCGTTGATTATGAGGCGGTGTCGACGAGGATGAGGATGAGGATACGGATGATGATGATGATGACGATGATGATGATGATTATGATGATGATGGTGGTGGTGATGATGATGCTGATGATGATGATGATGATGATCGTGATGATGATGATGATGATGATGATGATGATAATGATGATGTTGATGAAGATGATGATGAATATGATGCTGATGAAGATGATAATGATGGTGATGATGATGCTGATGGCGATGCTGCTGCTGCTGATGATAATGCTGTGGATGATGATTATGATGATGATGATGATGATGATGATGATGATGATGATGATGATGATGATGATGATGATGATGATGATGATGATGATGATGATCTGAGGTTGGGGGGTGAGTCCGACGTGAAGCGGAGGCCCCCTCTACCGGGAAATCGATTTCGGTTTCGGGTTCGTGTCGTGCGTGCCGTGCGTGCGTGCGGGCGAGGCGAAGCTGCGTGGGCGGGCGAGAGGAAATCCTCCTGTGGCTGGGCCGCGGCCGGCCCAAATGTAACTCCTCCGGCGGCCAGTGCCGCGCGGTGTCCCGCCGGTGTCCCGCGGGTGTCCAGAAATCCTCCTGTGGCTGGGCCGCGGCCGGACCAAATGTTTCTCCTCGGGCGGCCGGTGCCGCGCGGTGTCCCGCCGGTGTCCCGCTGGTGTCCCGTGGTGTCCCGTGGTGTCCCGTGGTGTCCCGTTGAGTGAGATCGATAGTGAGATCGATAGTGAGATCGATAGTGAGATCGATAGTGAGATTGATACCGAGATCGATATGGTGCCCCGAGGTGTCCTGTGGTGTCCCAAAAAGTGAGATCGATAGTGAGATCGACAGGTGTCCCGTGGTGTCTGGTGGTGTCCCGTTGAGTGAGATCGATAGTGAGATCGATACTGAGATCGATGTGATGCCCGGAGGTGTTCCGTGGTGTCCCGTGGTGTCCCGTGGTGTCCCGTTGAGTGAGATCGATAGTGAGATCGATGGTGAGATCGACAGATGTCCCGTGGTGTCCCGTGGTGTCCCGTGGGGTCCCGTTGAGTGAGATCGATAGTGAGATCGATAGTGAGGTCGATAGTGAGATCGATGTGGTGTCCCGAGGTGTCCCGTGGTGTGCTGTGGTGTCCCGTTGAGTGAGATCGATAGTGGGATCAGTAGTAAGACCGATAGTGAGATCGAGAGGTGTCCCGCGGTGTCCCGTGGTGTCCCGTGGTGGCCCGTGGTGTCCCGTGGTGTCCCGTTGAGTGAGATCGATAGTGAGACCGATAGTGAGATCGAGAGGTGTCCCGCGGTGTCTCGTTGTGTCCCGTGGTTTCCCGTTCTGGCCCGTGGTGTCCCGTTGAGTGAGATCGATAGTGAGATCGATTGAGTCATATGTTGGTTCCACCCCCTCTCCCCCCCATAACCTCCTTATCACCCGAAGGGTGGTCGTATAGACAATTATGATGATAATGATGATGCTGATGATGATGATGCTGATGATGGTGCTTATGATGATGGTAGTGATGTTGATGATTGTGATGATGATGATGGTGATGATGATGCTGATGCTGATGATGATGCTGAGGATGATGATACTAATGATGATGCTGATGCTGATGCTGATGCTGATGCTGATGCTGATGATGAGGATGATGATGGTGGTGGTGATGATGATGCTGCTGCTGCTGCTGATGATGATGACGATGATGATGATGATGATGATGATGATGATGATGATGATGATGATGATGATGATGATGATGATGATGATGATGATGATGATGATGATGAGAGTAGGAGGAGGATGAGGAGGAGGATGAGGATGAGGATGAGAAGGAGGAGGAGGAGGAGGAGGAGGAGGAGGAGGAGGAGGAGGAGGGAGGATGAGATATGATGATGCATGCTGCTGCTGCTGATTGTGGTAGCGAGGAGGAAGACGACGAAGAGGACGACCAGTCAGGCTGATCAGAAGCCTGTCCGTCCCCCTGGTGGCGCAGGCGTCAAGGTCTTTCCCACCGAGGTGCTCGTCCTGCCCGGGCAGCTCCGGGAGGCCGGGCCAGAGAGGGGGCGAGGGGGGCGAGATTGTGAGGGGAGGGGGAGGCGATGGAGGGGGAGGCGAGGGAGGGGAGGCGAGAGGGGGGGGGGACGGGGGAGGCGAGGGAGAGGGTTGCGAGGAAGGGAGCGAGGGAGAGTGACGGAGAGGGGGGGAGGGGAGGGAGAGGGGGGAGGGAGAGGGGGCAGGGAGAGGGAGATGGAGAGAGAGGGATGGGGGAGGGAGAGGGAGTGGGAGTGGGGAGTGGGAGGGTGAGGGTGAGGGAGGGGATGGGGAAGGGGGAGGGGGAGGGAGGGAGCGAGGCATGTGGACCCTGACATCATCGCGTCGGGGGACCCTCACTATGGGTTTGAAGACTTTGATTCAATCGACTCGCGGGGAGAATGCCAGGTAAGCCGAGGCGGATCAATGCAGAGCGATGCGCATCTGGATAGATCGAGGTACATCCAGACATATCAAGAGAAGTCTGGATTCAGCGCGAGTCGCGGGACAGCAGCAGTCGTGAAGCGTTTGACGAGACAGAGACATGTTTGCGCCGTGGAAAGTAGCGACAGGATCTGTTTGATTGTTCTTGACGCTTCGCGTAACCCCGCCAGCCGACTCGCTCCCCACGGCGGGCGCCGCCTTCGAGCTTTCACTACTGCACAAGTGGTACATCCTTTGGCAGTCTATCTCGGCCCTCCCGCAGGGCGGTACGAGGAGCTCGACCAGTGCTTGCAGCTGTATCCCCCGGCTTCCAGAGTCCGGCAGTTGCAGGTCGTGGACCCGGAAGACAGGGCCGCCGTTTCCTTGCATAGGTCGGTCGCTCATGCCCGAGTACTTCCTTTGAGTCCATGTGAGTGAGGCCTCCCTCGGTTCCCCCCCCTCTCCTGTGCTCGCGTCCCCTCGCGCCCGTCCTTCCCCGCTCACTCGCCTCCTCGGCGTGTTGGGTGGTGCGGCCTCGCCGGCCCCTCCGTGCCGCCACAGCGCGGCGCGAGCCACGCCCATGCACGCTGTTCTTTTTTGACTGAGTCGGCGCCACTTGTGCGACTTCTCATCCGTCAGTTCCCTTTGCTGCCTGCGGCCCCGCCTCCGGGTCGCCTGCGTCTTAATGAGGGGCATTTTGTCCCTGGCACGTGCACCCGCTGCTTCGGCCTATGCGCCGTCGCCGCTAATTTTCTCGCCCTGTGTCCCAGCCGAGACCGTCCCGCTTTTTGGATCTGTCCTTGGAGCCGCCAATCAAAAAAAAATAACCCCGCCAGCTGCCCCGAATGACGTATGCAGCGGCTCTCTTGCCCCCCTCTCGGCCTCGATTCCGTGTGTCGTTCGGCTGGAGATTGGCGCCGACAGGGCGATTTCTCCCCGCTGTTACAGTACACCTGGCCACGCTGTACCGCCGTTGCCGCTGCTCGCTGCGACGTGGCGGTCCCGATGGGATGTCGGCGCCGGTCTCGGTGTTTAATTTGGGTCATTTTGTTCCTTGCATGTGCATGCGCCTTTTCGGCATTATCTTCGGTTCGCGCCCCGTTCGATGCCCCGCTTCTTGACCTTTGCCAGCGAACCGCCAACAAAAAATAACCCCGCCAGCGTGTGCGCTTGCCCTGTGAGTTGAGTTCATTTTGTTCTGTGCACGTGCAACTGCGAGTGTGTCTTGCGGGTGCGAGTCTCGTCCGCCGACTCTGGCGGCTAGGTTTGCAAATTAGCCCCGTACCGTGACCCGGACGCCGCTTCCGCTCCTTGTCCGTTGCTTCGGAGCCGCCGACCAAAAAAATAACCCCGCCAGCCCATCCAGAAACGATACCCAGGCGAGTTGCCCTGATCAGAGATGTGGACAAAAATGCAGTATAATAAAGAGCTGGGTAAGACGTCGTACCCAACGAGGAGGATGAAGGAGGACTTGGAGGAGGAGCAGAAGGATAAGGAGGAGTATGGAGATGGGGAGGAGGAGGAGGGCCGAGGAAAAAGGAGAAACAATCGGATGAGGAAGAGCAGGAGGAGAAGGAGGAGGAGGAGGACGAGGAGGAAGAGGAGGACGAGGAGGAGGAGGACGAGGAGGAGGAGGAGGAAGGCGAGTAGAAAGGCCAGAGGCCGTTGGATGCCTCTCTGAGTCTCTTCGGATTTCTTTCGAGAGCTTCTTGGAATCCTCTTTTGGCGTCTTGGGGGTCTCTTAGCAGTCCTGGGGGTCTCTTCGGGCGTCTTGGGTGCTTCTGGGGGGGCCAATTGGAGCCACTTGGGGGTCTCTTGGGAGCCTCTTGGGAGCATCTTGTGGGCATCGTGGGGGCCTACTGGGGTCTTCTGGGTACCTTAGTGCTGTCCTGAGGCACCCTTGGGAGCCTCTGGGGCCCAGAGGGAGTGGGAGGGGTAAACCCTCCCCGGAAGGGGAGGAGTGGGGTTGGAAGAAGAAACTTCCCAAACCACTCACGCCCAGAGGGCCGGTGGGATTTTCGGTTTCTGGGGCCCCCTTACCGATCCCCAGGGCCGTCAACGAAAACGGCCCAGGATGACTTGGAAGGAGTCCAGACCTTTGGGTAGCCACGTTGCGAACAAAGAAGGGAGGAGGAGAGGGGAGCATGGAGGAGAGGGAGGACGGGTGAGACTGAGATATTGGGCCCTTTGCGGGAGAAGCAGGATGGGAAACAAGAGAAGGGGGGCGGGAGGAAGGGGCGAGGAGACAGGAGGATAGGGAGGAGACACGGGGGAGAGAAGGGGGAGACCAAGTGGGGGTGGAGGGGGGAGGAGGCGCAGGAAGCAGAGGAGGGCCCGGAGATCCGACGTCGAGTTTTTTTCAAAGCGGGGCCCCGGAAGCCCCGACCCCTCCTCAGGGACCGGGGTCTTTCGTCCCGAGGAGTTTTTGTTGACGCTCCTGGGGCCCGGCGAGGGCCTCTAGAGGCCGACCGAGAAGGGCGAAAAACCACTGCCATGATCGATTTTGTCAGTGCGCTGGATCGTCGGGGGGTGGGCGGGCAGGGAGGGACGGGGGGATGGGGCAAGGATTGTGGAGGACGATCAATGGAGAGGAAGCATGCCGCTAAATCATTTCCGGATGTCTAAAACATGTCTCAGACATGTTTTAAGCATGCTTTCAACATGCTTAGAACGTTTTTCCTACTTTTTAAACACGTTGAACATTCAAGGATAGGACTGTTCGGGTGTCCGTTGTCGTGGCATCCACACGGAAAGGACGAGGGGTCCGCGCGAGGGCCGGGGCACCCGCGGGCGCGGGGCCCTGGGCGCCTGCCGGCGGCCGCGGGGCTCCAGGGTTAAGTCGGGCATGGCCCCAGGGGCCAGGCCCGACTTGACCCTGGAGGAGTATTCAAGAATAGTATTCAAGGGGCCAGGCCCCTCCACTGGAGGAGTATTCAAGAATAGTCAAACAAATATTCGGGGCACGATTTTTCGACTCTTTTGGGGGGCTATTTTAGGCCATTTTGGACTATTTCTCAGTTTTCGCCCCAAATCTGCCTGGAGGAGGACATGCCCGACCTAATCCTGGCGGCGCCTCGGGAGAGGGCCGCTCCTGGCCCGGGCCCTCCGACGCCTTTTTTTTGGTCACGTGTCCAGGGGCGGGCGGCTGATTTGCTGCCAGTCTCACACGCTGTGCGCTCTCCTTCTCTACGGCATGCTCGGGCATGGTGGGGCCCACTTCCCATCAGTTGGGAGGCTGGCAGTTTGCGTCATCGTGGTTTGAGCACGACGGTCTTGTTTTTTTGAGGTCGGGTGATTGTCGAACAGGGGTCGGAGGGGGCCGCAGCCAGCTCCGCAAGGCCGTGGCGTACCCTCTCCCGCTGGACGGCGACAAGGCGGACAAGGCGACCTGGGAGAACCAAAGCCCAGGGTTTCCCTCGCTCGTCGCGGTCTCCCCTGCCTCGTCCTCGTCTTCGTCGTCGTCCTCCTCTTCCCACTGCCCGTTCTCCTCCTCCGCCTCCCTTCCCTATTTATCCTCCCTCCCCGCCCCCTTCTCCTCATATACGTATGTGTGTGTGTATGTACGTATGTGTGTGTGTGCGTCATAATTTGACTGGAGATTCCCGCTCCTCCTGGTCCTTCCTCCTCGACCTCCTCGTCGTCATCGACCTCCTCCTCAAGCTCGTTGATCTGCGCGATATCAGGGGCGAAATGAAGTCATTTTCCACCTCGCCCTCGCCCTCGCCCTCGCCCTCACCCTCGCCCTAGCCCTCGCCCTCCTCATCGCCATCTTCGTCCCCAGTGGTTTGGGAGCCATAGCTCGGGCCTCTGGCGGCCGTTCGGGACGGTCCGGGCATCCCTGGAGCGCCCTCGGCGAGGCGTAGCCGTTGGAAGGACACCGCGAGGCTGGAACGCTGCCGAGAGCCAACGAAAACGCCCGAAAACCTCCTCCTCCTCCTGCCTCCTCCTCCTTCTCCTCCTCGCCCTCCTCCTCGTCGTCGTCGTCATCGTCGTCGTCGTCGTCGTCGTCGTTGTCGTCGTCGTCGTCGTCGTCCTCTTCCCCGCTGTGGCGGGGGCCGAGCGTGCGACTCGGGAGAGAGCCGCCCCTGGAGGACATCGCGGAGGCGATCAGGATCGCGGGCCTGGGGCACTTGCTCGAGGACGCGCCAGGGGAGGAGGGCGGCGGAGGAGGAGGAGGCGGAGGAGGAGGCGGAGGAGGCGGAGGAGGCGGAGGAGGAGGAGGAGGCGGAGGAGGAGGAGGAGGAGGCGGGGGAGGAGGAGCAGGAGGAGGAGGAGGCGGGGGAGGAGGAGCAGGAGGAGGAGCAGGAGGAGGCGGAGGAGGAGGAGGCGGAGCAGGAGGAGGAGGAGGCGCGGGAGGGGGGCGGAGGAGAAGGAAGAGGAGGAGAAGAAGGAGGAGGAGGAGGAGGATCGCCAAGAGTCATCAACCATGTTGGAGTAAACCCTCCCTCCAAGCTCCCTCTTTATAGGCCCCGACAGCGATCCATTTCCACTGAGGGAACTGCCTCGTTGGAAGACAACCGTCAGAAGACCCTGAAGCATGCCAAAATATTGTTCTTGGGATTCCAACGCCACGGAACAACCTGACTGCTGCGTCTTGACGAAGTCGTGCCAGAACGCCATTCTTGGAATTTCAACGCCGCGAATCAACGTAACTGCTGCGCCCTCATAATCCTGAATCCTTCCAACACACCGTTCCTGGTATGTTGACCATGGGAGTCCGTGAGACTCTTGTAAATTTTGAAAAACGAATGTGGGCGGCGCTGAGGCGAGAGCCACAGTTTGAACAGGAATCGCCCTCACTTCATGAAGCTCTTGCACATTTTTTCAAGGATGTGCGCGGCGCTAAGGCGAGAGCCACATTTTGAAAACCATTCGCCCTCAACCCGTGCAACTTCTTTTTCCCAAAAAAAACGAACGTGCGCGGCGCTAAGGCGAGAGCCACATGTTGAAAACCATCTGCCCTCAATCCTTGAAGCTCCTGTACATGTTTAAAACGAATGTGCGCGGCGCTCAGGCGAGAGGCACATGTTGGAAACCACCCGCCTTCCATATGTGAAAGCTGTTGCCAATGTTTACGCTTAAGTGTCATGAGCGGTGGGTAAGTCTCAGGCGAAACGCCCGACCCGCCCCAAAAGCTGGCCTCGGGGTGCGACAGGGAGAGCTTATAAGGAAATTTAATGGAGGAGGACGAGGAGGAGGAAGAGGAGGAGGAGAAAGATGAGGAGGAATATTATCAATACTGAAAATCGCAATAATCCTAGCGAGTAAGGCTAAGACGAACAATGATACTATGCAAAATAAACATACGAATACGCGGAAGAGGACGCGGAGTAGGAGGAGCAGGAGTAGGAGTAGTAGGAGGAGAGGAAGGAGGAGGAGGAAGAGGAGGAAGGGGGATGATGCTGATTTTGCTGCTGCTGCTGATGATGATGGTGATGATTATGAGGATGATGATGGGGATGATGCGGATGCTGACGATGATGCTGATGATGATGGTGATGTTGATGATACGGCTGCCGATGTTGAACATGATTCTGCTGCTGATGATGAGGATGATGAGGGTGATGAGGATGGTGATGATGAGGTGGAGGAGGAGGAGTAGCAGGAGGAGGAGGAGGAGGGGGAGGAGGAGGAGCAGGATGACGAGGAGGAGCAGGATGAGTTGGAAGAGGAGCAGGACTGGGGGGAGATAACGAGGAGGAAGAGGATGCAGATGACGACGATGATGCTGGTGATGCTGTTGATGATGATGATACTGATGCTGATGATGCTGCTGCTGCTGCTGATGATGATGATGATGATGCACATGACGATGATGCTGCAAATGCTGCTGATGATTATGACGATGATGGTGGTGGTGATGATGATGACGACGACACTGATGATGAATATCAGGATGATGAGGCTGATGATGATGATGATGATGATGATGATGATGATGATGATGAGGGTGATGATAATGGGATGATGCGGATGCTGACGACGATACTGCTGATGATGGTGATGTTGATGATACGGCTGACGATGATGATGCTGATGCTGCTGATGATTTTGGTTATGAGGATGATGATATTGTTGATGATGATGATGATGATGATGATGATGATGATGATGATGATGATGATGGTGATGATCAGGCTGATGAGGATGGTGATGATGAGGAGGAGGAGGAGTAGCATGAGGAGGAGGAGGAGGAGGAGGAGGAGGGGGAGGAGGAGCAGGAGGATGAGGAGGAGCAGGAGGAGAATGAAGACGAGTATGATGGGGGAGGGAGGGTGAGGAGAAAGATGATGATGATGCTGATGATGATGCTGCTGATGATGAGGATGCTGATGACGATGATGATGATGGTTTGGCTGATAGTGATGATGATGTGGATGCTGATGATGATGTTGATGATGATACTGAGTATGACGCTGATGAATAGTACGATGATGAGGCTGCTGAATGTACTGCTGATGTTGCTGATGATGCTGATGATGACGATGATGGTAATGATGATGCCGATGCTGATGTTGATGATGCTGCTGCTGATGTTGATGCCGATAGCGATGTTGCTTCTGCTGATGCTGCTGATGCTGATGCTGCAGGTGATGGTGGTGCTGATGATCATGCTGATGATGCTGATGATGCTGATGAGGGTGATTATGATACTGATGATGCTGAAGATGATGATGCTGATGCCGCTGCTGGTGCTGCTGCTGATGGTGACGATCGTGCTGATACTGACGATGCTGACGATGCTGACGATGCTGATGCTGATGCTGATGATGTCGATGATGATGCTGCTGCTGCTGATGATGATGATGATGCTGATGTTGCTGACGATGCTGCTGATAATGGTGATGCTGCTGATGATGCTGCTGATGCTGATGATGATGATGCCGATGCCGATGCAAATGATGATGATACTGCTGATGATGAGGATGATGTCGATGATGCTGGTGATGACGATGATGAGGATGCTGATGATGTCGATGATGCTGATGCTGATTATGGTGCTGCTGATGCTGATGATGCTGATGATGATGAGGATGAGTTTGATGATGATGGTGAGTATCCGGATGCTGACGATGCGACTGACGCTGATGGTGATGTTGATGATACGGCTGACGATGCTGATGATGCTTATGATGATTGGGATGATACTGATGAGGATGATGAGGATGGTGATGACGAGGTGGAGGAGGAGGGGTAGCAGGAGGAGGAGGAGGAGGAGGAGGAGGAGTAGGCAGAGGGGGAGGCGGAGCAGGAGGATAAGGAGGAGCAGGAGGAGGGGGGGGGAGGAGGAGGAGGAGGAGGAGGAGGAGGAGGAGGAGGAGGATGAAGCGGAGGAGGACGGGGGGGGGGAATGGAGAATGAGGATGAATAGGATGATAATGATTGCGATGATGCTGATGCTGATGCTCCTGATCATGATGATGATGACGACGATGCTGCTGATGATGCTGATGATGATGAGGATGCTGATGATGCTGTTGATGATGATGATGTTGGATGCTGATGACCCTGCTGATGATGATGAGGATGCTGATGATGCTGATGATGATGAGCATGCTGAGGATGATGATGATGCTCATGCTGATGCTGAATATTATCATGATGATGATCATGCTGCTGATGATTATATGCTGATGATGCTGCTGATGATGATGGGGATGATGATGATGACGATACTGGTGATGCTAATGCTAGTGATGCTGCTGATAATGATGATTTTGGTAATACTGATGGTGATGACGACGACGATGATGATGATGCTGATGCTGAGGCTGCTGATGCTGATGATGGTAATCATGAGGATGCAGACGGAGGGCAGCAACAACCTACATAAGAATACTACCACTACTAATGCTGACGATGACGGTTAGTATTCAACATCAGAATCGTAATACTAATACGGCCTTAGTCATACACGGGTATTATTGAACTAGTACCACCAATTCTATTACTGATACTACTAATATTATGATTAACAACGGCATTGCTACTTTCAATTATAACCTCGTTTTTACTCACGATATCAACAATACTAAAACAATGA
>CAUYUJ010020202.1:113041-130541 GCA_963575745.1 Prorocentrum cordatum
CTGACGGTGGTGGCGACCCACTGGCGCAGCCTGGCGCTGACCCCTGGGCCAAGAGACCCCGCACCGCGGACGGAGGCCCCGAGCGTGCTGCTGGGACGCAGGACCCCATGGACGCAGTGCAGGCGGCCATCGCTGCCTCACAGGACTTCCTCACGAAGCAATTGGACGCGAAGCTGGCCGCTGTCAAGTCTGAGGTCATCGCGAACTTCGGAGAACAGCTCAAGGGCCCCCTGGCGGCGGTGGTGTCCCAGCAGGCCTCGCAGAATGCACAGTTCCGAGGTGAGATCACAGAGCTGCAGTCAACGTCCCAGCGTCTGGAGGACTCGAACAAGCAGATCTGGACCCAACTGGCGGAGCTGCGCAAACAGCTCCACATGCAGGAGGCGCAGATCCCGATCAAGGATTACGAGAACCTCCTGGAGTGGGATCGGGCTGCCGACACCAGCATCATCGTGGGCACGGCCACGGAGAATTTCTCCCTGGAGCGATTCAAAGAGAGCATCCAGCCCATCATGGATCGCTGCGAGCTGGAGTCTGATCAGTGGTCTGTTCAAGGCAAAAGCCCCGCCCGTCGCTTCGTGGTCCAGTTCTCAGGGGATGCCAACTCTGCGTCCCGCAAGGTTCGCCTCTTCTACTCCAAGCTCAAGAATGCGGATGGCTCCTGGCTGGAGACAGAGGTGGCCAACATCCACGGACAGAACTCCCGCCTCTACCTGGGCCTCGACAGATCAGCGAAGTCCGCCCGATGCGAATACCAGTCTAAGAAGTTGGCGCAATTCGGCAGAGAGCATGCTCCTGACAAGCGCTGGCGAGCTGATCGCCAGCAGGGCATCATCTTCTGCAACAACATGCCTGTGGTCTCAGTGGTGGTGGGCGCCACGCGTGAGACTCCGTCTCGCCTCCTCTTCAACTATGAGGGCTGCTCCACGCACTCGATCAACAGGGAGGCCATCAAGAAGAGCTTCGAGGACTACTTCAGGACCACCCTGGAGGAGAGGGAGGTGCAGTGGCGGATTTAGTCGCACGCTTGCCCCGTGGAGGGCAGCCCACATGCACCCGCAGGTCTCCTTCACCACGTGGAATGCCCGTGCCCTCTTGTGCAACAACATGCTGCAGCGCCGACGCAAGACACAGTGCATGGTGGAGGCGCTTCGCGCCACTTCGGTGCTTGCTCTGCAGGAAGTCCATGGATCACATGCTGAGCTCCAACATGCTGTGCACCTGGCCCACATTGAGGCGTCGGTCTTCTCCTCCATCCCAGAGCGTGGCACTGGGGGCGTGGCCATCATCGTCCCTGGACTCCCGCAATCCGTGGCTGCCGACGAGTCCCGCTTCACGCACACCGAACTGGTCCCTGGCCGAGCGCAGCGCCTCCTCATCAAGACCTCGACGGAGGCTGAGGCTGCCCAAGGGTCTCTCCCGAACATGGTGGTGATCTACAACGTCCACAACTTCAGGCTGACTGCGCAGGAGGTCGACAAGGTCACGCGATCTCTCCGCGCCGAGGTGAACACTGCTGCCCAGCATCCGGAGCGGATCACGATCTTGGTCATGGGCGACTTCAACTTCATGGACGAAGCCCCGCTTGAGATGACTGCGCCCCTGGTCAACAAAGGCCTCCCCCGCCTCCGACGCCATAACCCCGAACACCAGCTGGCTTGGGAATCGGTTCTCTCGGACATGACGGAAGTGGACCCCGAGATCCCCACGCACTACATTGAACAGTCTCGGCAGTGTTCGCGCATTGACAAAATCTACATCAGCTCGCCGCCCTGGTTACTGCTCCAATGGTGCGCCCGTGCTGATGTCCCACTCGCTCCCGAAGATCTCTACGATCGAGGAATATCTGACCGCGCGCCTGTCCACCTACGCTTCGCACATCGACAACAGGAAGATGATGGACTGCGTCAGCCGATCCCGAAGTATATCTTCGAACACCCGCTCTTCGGGCAACACCTGGACACTCTGCTGGCAGCCTCCCCGTGGCAGTCCTATGTCCCGTTCACCCAACTCCGAGAACTTAAGCGCCTCCAACGAGAAGCTGCTCGTCTGACTCGCGACGACCTCACCAATTCGAGAGCCCCCTGTACTGCTGCTGCGCTGACTACCTGCCGATCGATTTCCCGTGCAGTATGGAGGAACGACGAGAAAGCGGCCCGCACTCTGGCTGCGCGAACGGAGCTTGGCGCCTCCTTCCTTGACCTCTCGTCTCCCCCGCAGGTTTCGCTCAAGACGCCCCTGGAGTTCAGCCGTAAGTTCGAGTCCCTGCAACAACAGTGCCAAGATGAACGATTGGAAGCCCTTCACTCTCAGGAGATGGCGGCTGGCACTCCTGCTCGTGAACGTCTTCGTCTTCGGAGGATGCAGAGGGCGATCGCACGGCGTGGCAAGCTGTGGGCTCCCTCTGGAAAGGTGCTGAAGCTCAAGGCAATCGAGGTCCTGCATGACCACTCCAAGACGTCCAACCCCGACGAGATGATCGCGGAGCTACAGAAACAGTGGGCACCCGTCTTCCAGCCGAAGCCGAGCTGCACACAACACGTTCAACGTTACCTCGAGAAGCATGTGAAGAAGTTCGACTGCTCGGACATGGGCATCCCCACGCTTGGCAAGATGCAGCACCTCATCCGCTCCCTGAACAACTCGGCTCCAGGCCCTGACGGTCTTCCGTACATGGCCTGGAAGAAGACACCGATCGCTGCACAAGTGCTCCTCAATGTCACGATCGAGATCATGAGAGGTCTCCCTGTGCCCATGGACTTCAATGAGTCGCTCCTGATCTTCACTCCCAAGGGGTCTGAACCTGAAGACCGCCAGACCGTGACGAGGCTGGCGAAGGCAACGCGTCCTCTCTCCCTCAAGAACACGGATTGCAAGATCGTGGCGGCCATGGGCAACTTCCTGATCAAGTCCATAGTGGCCAAGGACGCGCACCATGCACAGAAAGGCTTCCTCCCTCGTCGTCGCTTCATCGAGCACGTGGTCATGATGGATGCGCAGTCGAGAATAGTGGCTATGGCGCCGCAACTGTCTGAACGAGATCCCCTGATGATGATGTTCGACTTCGGCGACGCGTTCCCCTCGATGTGCCGCCACTTCCTTCGCACCGTGCTGCTACTGGGGGGCTTCCCTCCGTCGATCCTCAACATGGTGGATGCCATCTACCTGTTCCCACTGGCCTGGACCAACCTCAGCGGTCACATGCGCATCTTCTGTTGGCTGGGCTCTGGCATCCTCCAGGGCTGCCCCTGGTCTGGGACGCTCTGGGCGGTCGGCATGGACCCGCTGATCAGGGACCTCTTCCACCGCACGCGCCACTTCAAGCAGGCTGTCATTGGCGTCTGTGCCGACGATGTGGGATCGGTTCTCCCGTCGATGCGGATGCTGAAGCCGCTGAGCCAGGTCTTCGCCGCAGCAGAGAAGCTCGCGAAGCTCACTCTCAAGACGATCAAGTGCAAGGTGGTGCCGCTGGCCGAGGAGTTCAGCTCGGCCTTGCATGATCGGGTCCTCGCGAAGTTAAAGGCCCTGGTTCCCCGCTGGGAGCGCATGCAAATAGTGCCGATGGCCGAATACCTGGGTGTTCTGCTGGGCCCCGCGGTAACCAACGAGATGAGATGGATGAAGGTGGTCGAGGGCTGGAAGGTCGTGGCTCACTCGATCGCGGACATGCACGCCCCCACCAGCACCAGCATCATGCTCTACAACCAGCGTGCGGCGTCGAAGGCCTCCTACATGGCCCAGCTGGCGCCTTGGCCCACGCGCCTCAGACGCCAGGAGGCTTGGCTGCTGCACCGCATCTGGCACATTCCGCCACAGTCCTTGCGCCTGGCCGACATCCTCAGCATCGGCCTTTGGTCTCGCCCGCTCAAGATCGTCTCAATGGAGTACTCCACGATTTCTGCTCTTGTCCGCAGCGCCAAGGAGACGATTATGAACTGGGACCTTTGGCTTCGCCGTCTTCGAACCGTGGTCCAGAATGAATTGGAGTTCCAGCACTTCGGTAACCTGCACAACTTCGCCCCGCGGCACTGGAAGGAGCCCCCTTTCGCGTGGCACCTCCGCGAGGCGGCGACGGGGTTCAAGGACCAGCTGCGCCCTGAGCCGCTGATGAAGGCATGCCGCTCTGCTTTAGCTGCTTGGCGCGTCACCCAGCAGACGGCAGGTGCACTCCCGCCTGGTGCCCGAGCCCACCTACAGCGCTTTGTCCACTCCCATCTCCTCTCCTCGCTCCTTGATGCCTCCTCCCTCGTCCACACCTTTCTCTCGCGGCTGAAGCTGTGGCAGTTGCCTGGGACGGAGTTGCCTGCGGAACCGATTGAGTGGGCGCCCGTCCTGGAACTGCTGAAACAGTTCCCGCCAGCAGGCCAGTCGGCCCTGATCAAAACTTGGTCAGGCGCCTGGACGACGTCGCGACGCTTGCACCGATCGACAGGAGATCAGGCCTGCGTATTTGGTTGCTCGCGCGTGGAAGACCCTGATGCGTTTGATGCCATGCCACACTATATGTCGTGCTCGCACCTTTGGCACGCAGTCTGCATGGCCTGGCATGTGCGTATACCTGCCCCTGCGTGCCTGCCCACCCGTCTCGGATTGAAGGTCGGAGAGTCGGGGGCAGCGCACCGCATGGCTCTCGAGCGAGTGATCATTGCTTTCCATACTTACAATATCCAGGCCAGGCTCTGCCAGGACGCTTGGTCCTCCCCTGGTGCTGCAGTCGCCAGTGCGAAGGCGGGGCGGGCCTTGCTTCTTCATACATACACGGTGCCCGTCTAGGCCCTTTGCCTGCTCGGACCTCTCGGAATTACGAGTGACATGTGTTTGTATATGTACTTCCACAAACGCAATACTGCAATGCTACTTCGCGCCATGCTCCTTGGTCCTACAACTTTAGCAGGCAGGCGGCATGACAGTGAGTGAGAGAGAGAGAGAGAGTGAGCGAGAGAGAGAGAGAGACAGAGAGAGATAGAGAGTGAGAGGCAGAGGCAGAGGGTCAAGCTAATAGTATATTGGCGTCCCCATTTTCGCTCTCGTCGTTATCTTCCTTTTCTTCTTTCTCCCTTTCCTCCTCTTTCTTTCTTCCTCTCACTCGTCCTCGCCATTCCCTGTCAACCCTTCCCCGTCCTTCTTCGGAGTTTTTTGGCGGAAGCTCTCCTTGGGGCGACTCTAGAGGGCCTCTCGGAGGCTTCTTCTAGCTTTCTTGGGGGTCTCTGGAGGCCCCCATAGGAGCCGTTCGGGAGCCTCTGGGGGCTTCTTGGGCCATCTTGCTGCCAACCGCGGTTTGCCTCAACGGTGCTTTTGGGGCCGTCTTGGGGCCCTGCTGGGCCGTCCTCGAGTTCTCTCGGCCCGTCTTGGGGCCTTTTTGGCCCGCCCTGGGGCGACATCGGAGGCCTCTTCGGCGGTCTCGGCCGCCCAGGAGTGAAGAAATTGATGCACCAAGATGACGCACAAACCTAAGGGGGTCAGTATTTTTGGCGATTTGGGGGTCTTCTCTACTTACGAGCAGTGAGTACCGTGAGGCGTTCCTCCGTGCCGTCGAGTCCTTCCTGTTTGGAGCGTGGGGGGCGTTTTCTAGAGGCCTCCTCCCCAGCCCTCGCTTGGCTCTGTTTCCCGCAGGGATTGCATCAGTGCTTGAGGGAGGAGTGAGAGTAGGAGGGGTAAGAGGAGGAAAAGGAGGAGAAGGAGTAGAACGTTGAGGAGGATGATGAGGAGGAGGGGGTGAGAGGGAGGGGTGGCGGAGGAGTAGAAGCCCGACAAACAGAGATACATGGAGAGAGGGCCGCAGCTGCAGTGGTCCCGTCAAGGCTGGCCTTCTCTCCTCCTCCTTCTCCTCCTCGCCGCGCCATCTTACCATCCTGGCACGGAGTGCCTTGCCGCCTCCATCCAGGCTCTGCGGACCTGGGACGCCTGATGAACTCATCTGAGGGACGGTCGCTCCTTCTCGTCGTCGTCGTCGTCGTCCTCATCCTTTTCCTCCTGCTCGTCCTTGTTCCTGCCTCCTCCTCCTCCTCCGCCTCCTCCTCCTTCGTCCCCCCCCTCGAAATTCAGCCCCCGGAACTGTCCAGAGCTGTCCCTGGGTGCGTAGTTTCGAGGGCGATCCAGCTGTGGCGAGGAGGAGAGCCCACCCCCCGTCCCTGAGGGCCCAGCGAGGACCACAATACACCCAAAAGCTTCGATCCTCCCCCGCTGGGTCGTGGCCAGAGCAAAATACACCCAAAAGCCTCGATCCTCCCCTTCGGACTCTTGGCCGAAGCGCGATCAAGGCTGGCCCCTGGAGGCCCTCCCGAGGTGCCTCCCAGGGTCCGTCCTGGCAAGCACTGCTGCCAGGTCACCCCGGCCCAGCCCGAAGGCCCCAGGCCCCCAAAATTTCGGACCGGGGCCGGCACGAGCGAAATGGGTACTCCAGATTTCGTAATAAAAGGGAGGGGGTCTGGACCCTCCAAGACAAGCCATTTCAGACCCCCCCCCGTGGGAGAACCCTCCAAAACATCGTCCCCAGACCCCCCCAGGCCCTCCAAGATGGCCCGGAAGAGACCCCCCCCGAAATGAGACCCCCTCCCTTTTACTACGAAATCTGGAGTACATAAAGAATGGGTACAATGCCCAACACCAGCTCCTCTTCATTTCGAACAGGACTCGCTGTGCGCGCCGCCGCGGCCTGTGTCCATCTGAGACACAAGGCCGCCTGCCCAACAGCGGCCGCTGTTGGTTTGGGACAGCATTTGTTGTTGGGCATTGTACCCACTTTTTCCGTACCCATTTCGGGCGTCCAAATGGGGGGGCGTGCGAGCTCCAGCGTGTTTCCTCAACATGTTCCGGAGTGCCCCCGCACTTGGAATTGACCGTCCCAGCGGTGACTTCGGGTTGGGTTCGTGGAGGACGATCAATGGAGAGGAAGCATGTTGCCAAATCATTTCCAGATGTCTAGAACATGTCGTAAACATGCTTTAAAGATGCTTTAAACATGTTTCAAACATGTTTAAAACATGTTTAGAACATGTTTCCCACATTTTGATGAACACATTTAAAATTCAATGATCGGACTGTTAGAGTGTCCATTGTCGTGGCATCCACAAGGTTAGGTTGGGGTGCTGAACTAGGTCGTCGCCCAATGTTTGATTCTACTAGGCTTGTCTAAGGGGCTCATACTTCATGCTTGTTTCAAGGCTCATTCAGAGAATATTGCATGCGGGCGCGTGTGACGACGGTAAGTCGCCCCTCCATCTCACGCTGCGGACCATCCATGTTGTCGCGTGGCGTTCTGCGAACCGAATGTCCAGGCGAGGGACCCAACCATGTGCAGTTGTGAGCAACGCAGTTGTGGGTATCGACCCCGGTGAACCTCTCTGGGGTCACGACGCGTGTGAAGGGTGTCCCAAAATTGACACGGGTACGCCATGCGGACGCTGCCACTGGAGCCGTCGGTGGAGCACCCTATGGGGCCGCGGAACGTGCGAGGGGTGCGCCGAAAGGGGGGGTGGAGCTGCATGCGGACCCTGCCACTGGGGTCTTCGGCGGAGCACCATGTAGGGCCACGAAACGTGTGAGGGGTGCGCCGAAATGGGGGTGGAAATGCTTGCGGACCCTGCCGCTGGGGCCTTCGGCGGAGCACCCCATGGGGCCACGAGACGTGTGAGGGGTGCGCCGAAATGGGGGTGGAACTGCATGCGGACCCTGCCACTGGGGCCTTGGGTGAAGCACCCCATGGGGCCACGAGACGTGTGAGGGTGCGCCGAAATGGGGGGCGGAACTGCATGCGAACCCTGCCACTGGGGCCACGGGGGCCTTCGGTGCGGCACCCTATGGAGCCACGAAGCGCTCGAGGGGTGCGCCAAAGTTGAGGTGGAACTGCATGCGGACCCTGCTACTGGGGCGGCGGAGCACCCTATGGGGCCACGAAGCGTGTGAGGGGTGCGCCGAAATGGGGGTGGAACTGCATGCGGACCCTGCCACTGGGGCCTTCGGTTGAGCCTATGGGGCCAGGAAGCGTGTGAGGGGTGCGCCGAAGTTGAGGTGGAACTGCATGCGGACCCTGCCACTGGGGCCCTCGGCGGAGCATCCTATGGGGCCACGAAGCGTGTGAGGGGTGCGCCGAAATGGGGTTGGAACTGCATGCTGACCCTGCCACTGGGGCCTTCGGCGGAGCACCCTATGGGGCCACGAAACGTTCGAGGGGTGCGCCGAAATGGGGGTGGAAATGCATGCGGACCCTGCCACTGGGGCTTCGGCGGAGCACCCTATGGGGCCACGAAGCGTGTGAGGGGTGCGCCGAAATGGGGGTGGAACTGCATGCGGACCCTGCCATTGGGGCCTTCGGTGGAGCACCCTATGGGGTCAGGAAACGTGTGAGGGGTGCGCCGAAATGGGGGGGCGGAACTGCATGCGGACCCTGCCACTGGGGCCTTCGGCGGAGCACCCTATGGGGCCACGAAACGTGTGAGGGGTGCGCCGAAATGGGGGTGGAACTGCATGCGGACCCTGCCACTGGGGCCTTCGGCGGAGCACCCTATGGGGCCACGAAACGTGTGAGGGGTGCGCCAAAATTGAGGTGGAACTGCATGCGGACCCTGCCACTGGGGCCTTGGGTGGAGCACCCTATGGGGCCACGAAACGTGTGAGGGGTGCGCCGAAATTGAGGTGGATCTGCATGCTGACCCTGCCACTGGGGCCTTCGGTGGAGCTCCCTCTTGGGCCACGAAGCGCTTTACTGGGTGAAACGCAGGGAGGAGGGAGGATGGGGAGGAGGGAGGGGGCAGCGGGAGGAGGAGGAGTGGGACGCGGGGCGCTGTCTCTTCAAAACGATGACCCAACACCACAGGATGGTTGGGAATTTGGCTTGTCTGACGAGTTCAGACTTGTTTGCGAAGAGCTGGTGGGTGCGGCCGGCAGTTGGCAGGCTGCTCTCGGGGTTGCTTGGTCGTGTTTCCCTACGAGTGTGTCTATCGGGGGCTCCCTGGGCTTGTGTCCTTTCCAGGCGTGGCCTGGGTGCCTGGCCTTGGTTCCTTGGTTCCTTTGGTTTTGGCTTGCAGAAGTCTGGGCCTCCTGGATGGGGTCGGAGTAGGTGGGTTCGGAGGATCGCACCGCATCGCCGATGCATCGTCGATTTGGCTCGATGTGGATCCCGATTTTCTCTGGGCTGGCGTCGCCGATGCACCGCCGACGTCGCCGAAGCATCGGCGATGCATTGTCGATGCAGCATCGATGTATCGGCGATACAGCGCGATCCTCCGATCCCATCTTCTCGGACCCCATCTAGGAGGCCTCTACCAAGGGGTTCTTATTTGGGGCGTTCCGACAAGGGCCTTGCCTTCGCGAATCGAAGGAGTTGTCATTTCTTCCTCGGCGGAAGGCGGCGGAAGGGCGGAGGAAGGTCGGCGGAAGCAAAACGAGACCGCCTCCGCCGGCGGAAGCCGGCGGAAGGGCGGCGGAAGGCGGCGGAAGGAAGAGATGCGCCCCCAAGAGAGGAACACGTTTTTTGGGTTCGGGGTTTCCGGAATCCGTCGGTGAAGAGCCAGGAGCCCAGTGGTTGCGGTCGGCGGTGTGCGCCGGCGGCTTCCGGGGCTCCTCGGTCGCGTCTCCTTGCGCGGGTGTCCCTCGGAGGTTCCTTGGCTGCGTGTGTCTTCACCAGGCGTGGCCCCAGTGCCTCGGTTCCTGGGTTCCTTGGCTCCTTGGCTCCCTGGTCCTGCTGCCTTGGTTCCGTGGTACTTGGTGCTGGTTCCTTGGTTCCTTGGTCCTGCTTCCTTGGTTTACCAGTCTCGGTTCCTTGATTCCTCGGTGCTGGTTCCATGGTTCCTTGGTCTTGACCTCGTCGGGGTTCTTCCAGAGCGGTCCTCGCCACCACGTCATCGCGCCATCACATCACGACACTGGCTTCTTTCTCGACGTACTTGCTTGCCTGCGTGCTTCCTTGCTTACTTGAAGACATGCTTCCTTACTTGTCTACTTGCGCATTCCCTCACTTACGTACGTGCTCCGTCACTCTCACACTGTTGCACTTACATGCTTCCTTCCTTCCTTCCTTCCTTCCTTCCTTCCTTCCTTCCTTCCTTCCTTCCTTTCGTACATACATACATACATACATACATACATACATACACACACACATACATACATACATACATACATACATACATACATACATACATACATACATACATACATACATCCACATTCATACATACATACATACGTACATACGTATACACTGACATACTTCTATACTTACATACTTACATACCTACACACCTACATACGTACATACTTACATACTCACACACTCACATACTTACATACTAACATACTAGCATACTTACATACTAGCATACAAACATACATACAAACTTACGTACTCACTTACTTACTTACTTACTCACTTACTTACGTACGTACGTACGTACGTACTTGCTTACTTACTTACTCCACTCACTCACTCACTCACTCACTCACTCACTCACTCACTCACTCACTTACTTACTTACTTACTTACTTACTTACTTACTTGCTTACTTGCCTACTTACCTACTTACTTACTTACTTACTTACTTACTTACTTACTTACTTACTTACTTACTTACTTACTTACTTACTTACTTACTTACTTACTTACTTACTTACTTATGTACATACTCACGTACTGACGTACTTACTTACATGCTAGTGCTTACTTAGGAAGCTTTCTCCTGATTGGGGTCGCACCGGGCTCATTCATCCTGGATCGATCTTTTACGCTCCCTGGGGTCCTAAACGGGCCCCCAGATGGTGACATCGAGGGAAACGCCCTTCTCCTTCTCCCCCTCGATGCAGCCGCAAGCGCGAACAGCTCTTGTCCGCGCCTCTGATGGTCAGAGGCGAGTGGCGCCTCTCTCAGACCGCCTCTGCCACCGGGGGGCGAGCCGTGCGCAGACGGCCACAGGCAGAGAGTGGAGCCAGATGGAAGTGCGAGGTCCCTTTTCGAGCTCCTCCTCCTCCTCCTCCTCCTCCTTATTCTCCTCACTTCCCCTCGTCGTGACCACCGCCTCACCGCCTCCCGCCGCGCCACCCCCCCGCCCCTCGGCCGCACTCCCTCTGGCTAGTTGGCAACCACGCTGCCCTCTCTCCCCCTTGGTCCTCTTCTTATTGTTCCGCCTCCTCCTCCTCTTCCCTCGACGTCGTGCGCGTTTGTTCCGCATGCTGGGTGAGGAAGTGAGCGGCTTTCACGTGCAACCTCCCTGGCCGCACCAGTACGTCGTTGTAAACCAGGTTTGAGGTGCGTGGCGGCATTCGCATTGCATCGCCAGCTGTTGAATCATGCTGTCCGCTCCCATCTTCTCCCCCCCCCAAAACAACTCCCTCTGGCTGGCAGCCGTGCGTGGCCGCGCTGGACGAGCCGGTGGCGCACCTGGACATGCCCGCCCGCGCCCCGCTGCTGAAGGCGGCCCTCGGCGCCCTCCCCGAGGCCGTGGGCGGCTCCTCGGCTCCTCGGCCTCTGGGGGGATGGGGGGAGGAGGGAGGATGATGGGGGAGGAGTGGATGAGGAGGAGGCGGAGGAGGAGGAGGAGGAGGAGGAGGAGGAGGAGGAGGAGGAGGAGGAGGAGGCGGAGGGGGAGGAGGCGGAGGAGGAGGCGGAGGAGGAGGAGGAGGCGGAGGGGAGGAGGCGGAGGAGGAGGAGGAGGAGGCGGAGGAGGAGAGGAGGATGAGGAGGAGGAGGCGGAGGAGGGGGGGGCGGGGGACAAGGAGAAGGAGGCGGAGGAGGAGGAGGAGGGGTGGAGGAGGAGGGGAGGAGGAGGAGGAGGAGGAGGATGAGGACGGGGGGAGGGGGGAACGAGGAGGGTAGTTTGCCAGTAGCTGCAGCCTCGGGAGGTTCAGCGGGCGCCCGCGAGGCGCCCGCGGGCGTGCACTGGGCGGGCACCTGGCGAAAGCTTGGAGATCCCAGGCAGCGCACGGCCGGACACGAGCCGAAAGTCTTGGAGCTCCCAGCCGGCAGTGCGCCGAGAACTCGGAAATCCCAGCCAGGGCACGACTGCGCGCACGACGATACGCCCATTCGGCTGGGTACCAGCCGAGCACTTAGGAAGTTTCGCGCCCACTTGGAAAAAGAAAGTGGAAGCGCGCGAGAGAATGGTTCAGGGAAAGCGGGGCGGGGAAACGAGGCGTTGGAGGGGGGCAGGGGGGAGGAAGGAGGAGGAGGAGGAGGAGGAGGAGGAGGAGGAGGAGGAGGAGGAGGAGGAGGAGGAGGAGGAGGAGGAGGAGGAGGAGGAGGAGGAGGAGGAGGAGGAGGAGGAGGAGGAGGAGGAGGAGGAGGAGGAGGAGGAGGAGGAGGGAGGAGGGAGGAGGGAGGAGGGAGGAGGAGGGAGGAGGGAGGAGGAGGAGGGAGGAGGAGGAGAAGGAGGAGGAGGAGGAGGAGGAGGAGGAGGAGGAGGAGGAGGAGCAGGAGAGGAGGAGGAGGAGGAGGAGGAGGCGGAGGAGGAGGAGGAGGCGGAGGAGGAGGAGGAGGAGAAGGAGGAGGAGGAGGAGGACATGGAGCAGAGGGAAGAGGCGGCGGCGGATGACGGTGAGGGGAACACGGGCATGCGGGTCGTCGAATGCCTCTTGCAATCGCTCGCAGAGCCAATGTCTCCAGACCACGGTGCTGGTGATCAGCCACGACGTGACCGAGGAGATTCAGGAACTCTTCAGCTCCAAATTCGCCCTGGACGTGGAGAACAAGTCGCTGCGACGGCGGTGAGCGCGGAAAAGTTCCCAGGCCAGGAAGTGCGCCCAGGAGTTCCAGGGGAGTTTTCCCCTCTTGTGGCATGGCCCAAGGATGTCTCATATTGGTGGCCTAGAGGTTGACACCAACACCAATATCAGCGGCGTGCCTCCACCGAGGGAAGATGCTCCCGATCTCGGTGATGGTTCTAATCTTTGGGCTTCTAAGTGTCCGAATATTACCACCAGCACTAATATCTAGTATCATCTTCCCCCAGTGGAGGCAGCCCCCTGTGTTGATGTTGGTGCCCGTTTCCAGGCCTCTAGCCATAGCTTCGCATCATTCGAGGCTCCGTGAATCACGCTTGCTTCGGTTCCTTGTTTGGCGCTGTCCTCGCATGGCGGGGACCCCGCGCACCCTGCAGAAAGGAGTGACCGACGGTCAGCCTGAAGATGGTAACCGCCTGATCCAGGGAGAGTTCTCCCGCTTGGAGTGCGGGGTCCATAGCGCGAGGCGTCTTTGACCCTTTGCGACCTCTCTTTTCCACGCTCCCGATCTCAGACTGTCGCGTCTCGTTATCTGCCAGGGGCAGTGGAAGTTTGGGGATTCGGCCCAGGGGGGGAACATCGATCCCCAATCGCCCTTGCATCGCCGATCGGGGCCGGGGTGCGGCCTGCGCTGCCCAGGTTCCAGTACCTGTGTGCGACGGTCTCTTGAATCTCTAAATGTAATTCGGGCGTTTCCCTCTACAGGAGGAATAGTCAAAACAATAATCAGGGGACGACTTTTCTATTATTTGTGGGCTAATTTTGAATAATTCTGGAATATTTTAAACTTTTCTTTGAACATCCGCCTGTAGGAAGACATGCCCGACCTAACTCGAAATCGTCTGGACCCGCTTTCCGTGCATCGTCTGGATCGTCATGGACCCTGTTCTTTCCCGGAAAGAGCTGTGTGAAAAATCCGTATGTCGAAGGCCCCACAGGAAATGGGACTCCACGTAGCCCTGGATATGCAGGCCACTGGTATGATTCCACGGGGGAGGGGTTGCCACCTCCCGAGCGGAGGTACTTACAGGCATTTTGGGGTCAAGAAAGCGCGCCTCTCGCGCTGATCCTTTTCCCAGAGGGATGCACGGCAATGCCGCTTGCCGAGCTTGGTGCGCTTGCTTGATGGGACTCTTCGGAGTTATGAGCGCAGCGTTACGATGCGGAGCGGCGCAAAAACAACTTACAGGCATTTTGGGGTCAAGGAGAGCATTAGTCGGCCTGCGAGAGTGTCGGCGATACGTCGCCGATGGCAGTCGGACGTTCTCCTCTGAGCCCGTCCCCTCCCCCCCGTCGCCGTCGGTTTTACGCGACGGCAGATTGTCGCCCAGAGCAGTCTTACCATACTTCCGACGACTCGATCTGTGAGCTTTTGGCACCCCTAGACCTCTCGTCCCCTTCACTAGGGCCGCTTTTGAACCCCGAGCTATTTTTGTTGACGGTCCCGGGGCCGTGAGCTAATTTTCGAAGGCCGAAGGTGGCTAAGCACACAACGGTGACGTTTGCTCCAGCATGTCCAGTGCCGAGTCGCAGTAGCTGCCATTTTGCTTTGAGTTCAGGACGGACGGCACGCGGTGCTTGTTGCAGCCCGCTGCCGAGGAGAAGGAGGGAGGAGGGAGGAGGAGGAGGAGGAGGAGGAGGAGGAGGAGGAGGAGGATTAGGAGCAGGAGGAGGAGGAGGAGGAGAGGAGGAGGAGGAGGAGGAGAAGGAGGAGGAGGAGGAGGAGAAGGAGGGATGAGGAGGAGGGAGGGAGGGAGGGAGGGAGGGAGGGAGGGAGGAGGGGGAGGGAGGGAGGGAGGGAAGGGGGGAGGGAGGGGGAGGGAGGGAGGAGGGGGAGGAGGGAGGGGGGGGGAGGAGGGAGGGAGGGAGGAGGAGGAGGAGGAGGAGGAGGAGGAGGAGGAGGAGGAGGAGGAGGGGGGGGGGAGGAAGGGACGGATGATGATGATGAGGAGGAGGAGGAGGAGGATGATGAAGAGGAAGAGGAGGAGGACGAGGAGGAGGAGGAGGAGGAGGATGAGCAGGAGGAGGAGGAGGAGGATGAGGGAGAGGAGAAGGAGGAGGAGCAGAGAGGAGGAAGAGGAGGAGGAGGAGGAACAGGAGGATGGAGGAGGAGGGAGGAGGACGGGATGATGATGATGATGATGATGATGATGATGATGATGATGATGATGATGATGATGATGATGATGATGATGATGATGATGATGATGATGATGATGATGATGATGATGATGATGATGATGATGGTGATGATGATGATGATGATGATTGATGATGATGGGGAGGAGGAGGAGGAGGTGGAGGACCAGTGTAAACCCAAGAGCCATCAAATTGTTGGAATGAACCCTCCCTCCAAGCTCCCTCTTCACATGCCCCCACACAGGGTTCATTTCCGCTGAGGGAGCTGCCTCGTTGGAAGATAACCCTTTGAATACCCTGACGCATGCCAAGACATTGTTCTCGGGATTTTGACGCCACGGATCAGCCTGACTGCTGCGCTTTGACGATCCGGGACCGTGGCAGAGCGCCATTCCTGGGACTTCAACGCCGCGAATCAACGTAACGGTTGCACCGTCATTATCATGAATCTTTCCAAACACCATTTCTGCTATGCTGATCATGGGAACCAGTGACACTCGTTTTTTCATATAAAAACGAATGTGCTCGGCGATAAGGAGAGAGCCACATTCTGAAACGGGCCCGCCCTCAATTCGTGAAATCTTGCACACTTTTAATACGAGTGTGCGCGGCGCTCAGGCGACCACATTTTGACAACCACCCGCTTTCAATCCGTGGAACTTTTGCACTTTTGCACTTTGTACAACGAATGCGAATGCGCGCGGCGCTAAGGTGATAGCCACGCTTTCAAAACTACCCGCCCTTAATCCGTGAAACTTTTGTGTTTTTTATGCGACTGTGCTGTGCGCTTAGGCGAGAGCCACATTTTGAACACGACCTGCCCTCCATCTGTGAAACTGTTTGTATGGTTAAACTTCAGGGTCATCACTGGTGAGCAAGTCTCAGGCGAAACGCCTGGACCGCCCTAAAAACTTGCCTGAGGTGCGACAGGGCAAAGTTATTCCTTATAACAAGGAGTGCAGGAGGAGGAGGAGGGGGAGGTTTAGGAGGAGGAGGAGGAGGATGAGGAGGAGGAGGAGGATGAGGAGAGGAGGAGGGTGAGGAGGATGAGAAGGAGGAACAGGAGGATGCGGAGGAGGAAGAGGAGGAGGAGGCGGAGGAGGAGGAAGAGGAGCAGGAGGAGGAGGAGGAGGAAGCGGAGGAGGAGGAGGAGGTGGAGGAGGAGGAGGAGGAGGAGGAGGGAGGAGGAGGGGGGAGGAGGAGGAGGAGGAGGAGGAGGAGGAGGAGGAGGAGGAGGAGGAGCAGGATGATGATGAGGAGGAGGATGAGGAGGAGGAGGAGCAGGAGGAGGAGGAGGAGGAGGAGGAGAAGGAGGAGGAGAAGGAGCTGATGATGAGGAGGACGAGGAGGAATACGGGGAGGAAGAGGAGGAGGATGAGAGGGAGGAGGAGGAGGTGGAGAAGGATGAGAAGGAGGAGGCGAAGGAGGAGGAGGAGGAAAACGAGGAGGAGGATGATGAGGAGGAGGAGAGGAAGAAGAGGAGGGGGAGGAGGAGAGGAGGAAGAGGAGGAGGGGAGGAGAAGGAGGAGGAGGGAGGAGGAAGAGGAGGACAGGGGAGGAGGAGGATGAGGAGGAGGAGGAGGAGGAGGAGGAGGAGGCGGAGGAGGAGGAGGAGGAGGAAGAGGAGGAGGATGAGGAGGAGGAGGAGGAGGAACAGGAGGATGATGATGAGGAGGAGGAGGAGGAGGAGGATTAGGAGGAGGAGGAGGCGGAGGAGGATGAGGATGAGTGGGAAGAGGGGAAGCGGGATATGGAGGGGGTGGGGGTGGGGTGGAAAGGCGGAGGGGGAGGGGAAAAGGGGAGGAAGATGATGATGATGAGGAAGAGGGGGAGGAGGAGGAGGCGGAGATGAGAAGGATAAGGAGGCGGAGGAGGAGTAGTAGTAGTAGGAGGATTGGGAGGAGGCGGATGAGGAGGAGGAGGAGGCAGACGAGGATGAGGATGAGGTGGAGGATGAGGAGGAGGAGGGGAAGGAGTAGACGGAGAAGGAAGATGATGAGGAGGAGGCGGCGGATGAGGATGAGGAGCTGGAGGAAGAGGGGGATGAGGAGAAGAGGGACGACGACGAGAGGGGAAAGGCGAGGCAGGCGGAGGAGGAGGCGGAGTATGAAATGGAGGAGGATGCGTTGGAGGTGAAGGAGGGTGGGGGATGCTGATGCTGCTGGTGATGATGACGATGATGCTCATGCTGATACTGATGCTGAGGCTGATGATGCTGATGATGACGATGATGCTGATGACCATGCTGATGCTGATGCTGGTGTTGTTGATGATGACGATGGTGAACACGATGCTGATGGTTATGACGGCGAACATACCGATGATACATCTGATGACGATGATGATGGCGATGCTGATGATCATGATGACGATACTGACGATGACGATGCGGTTGACGGTGATGATGATTGAGATGATGAGGATGCGGATGCTGATGACGAGGCTGATGCTAACGTCGATACTGCTGATGATTATGCGGTTGATGATGATGCTGCAGATGCTGATGCTGATGAGGATGATGATTGTGATGATGCTTATGGTACTCATGAGGCTGCTGCTTTCACCGACGGTATTAATGATAATGATGCTGATGGTGATGACGACGATGCTGATGCAGATGCTGCTGATACCGATGATGATGATGCTGACG
>CAUYUJ010020202.1:135541-161898 GCA_963575745.1 Prorocentrum cordatum
GGTGATGATGATGATGATGATGATGATGATGATGATGATGATGATGATGATGATGATGATGATGATGATGATGATGGTGATGATAGTTATGATGCTGGTATATTTGATGATGCTGATGGTGCTGGGGCTGATTCGTGTGAAGCCGGATCCGCTAATGGTACTGCGGCTGATGTTGATGATGACGGTGAGGATGGCGATGCTGGTGATGGTGCTGGTGATGAGGATGAGGACGACCATGGCGATGCTGATGCTGCTGATGACGGTGGTGGTGGATGCTGATGGTGATGGTGATGATGGTTTTGGTGTCGAAGGGTGGGGGATGGTTATGGCTATGATGCTGACGGTGATGACGATGACGATGAGTATGAGAACGAAGTTGAGGAGAAGGCGGTCGAGGAGAGCGAGGGGGAGCGGGGATGCTTACGTTGATGATGTTGCTGCTGCGGATGATGACGAAGAGGGAGAGCATGATGATCAATACGTAATTTTTTTTATGATTACGATGGGTTTGATGGTAACTGTAATGATAATGACGGTGATGATGCTGATGCTGATGCTGATGCTGATGAGGCTGCTGACGATAATGATTCTGATGCTGCTGATGCTGATGACAATGATGATGCTGATGATGATGACGATCATGCTGATGATGCTGGTGATGATGGTGCTGATGATGCTGCTGATTATGACGATGCTGACGACGATGATGATGATGAGGATGCTGGTGCTCATGATGAACATAACGAGGTTGATGACAATAATGCTGATACTGATGCTGCTGATGATGATGCTGATGATGCTGATGCTGATGATATGATGATGCTGCTGATGATGATGTTGCGGCTGATGGTGATGATGACGATGATGCTGATCCTGATTAGGCTGATGCGGCTGATGCTGATGCTGATGCTGCTGATGATGCTGCTGATGATGCTGATGATGATAGTGTTGATGATGCTGGTGAACATGATGGTACTGATGCTGATGGTGATGATGATGATTATGCTGATGATGATGACGATGATGATGATGATGGTGATGCTGATACTGACGACGATGACGATGGCGATGATGCTGATGCTGATGAGGCTGATGCGGCTGATGCTGATGCTGATGCTGCTGATGATGCTGCTGATGATGCTGATGATGATAGTGTTGTTGATGATGATGATGATGATGATGATTCTGATGATGATGATGATGATGATGATGATGATGATGATGAACATGATTGCTGATGCTGCTGCTGCTGATGATGATGCTGCTGATGATGACGATGATGACGACGATGATGATGATGATGATGATGATGATGAGGATGATGATGATGATGACGATGATGATGATGATGATGATGATGATGATGATGATGATGATGCTGATGATGATGATGATGCTGCTGCTGCTGATGATGATGATGATGATGATGATGATGCTGATGATGATGATGATGCTGATGATGCTGACGATGATGATTGATGATGATGCTGCTGATGCTGATGATGATGCTGATGGTGATGATGATGATGCTGCTGCTGCTGATGATGATGATGATGATGATGATGTTGATGATGATGATGATGCTGGTGATTCTGGTACTGATCTTTACGATGGTGCTGACGATGACGCTCATGAGGATGCCGATGGTAATTGTGATGATGAGGATGAAGTGGATGCTGCTGCTGACGATGATGGTTGATGATGGGAGGAGGGGGAGAAGGAGGAGGAATAGTAGGAGGAGGGAGATGAGGAGGATCAGCAGCAGGAGGAGGCTGAGGAGGAGGAGGAGGGGGAGGAAGAGGAGGAGGAGGATGAGGAGGAGGAGGAGAAAGAGGATGCTGGTGATGATGAGGATGAGGAGACAAGGAAAAGGAGGAGGAGGAGGAGGAGAGGAGGAGGAGGAGGAGGAGGAGGAGGAGGAGGAGGAGGAGGAGGAGGAGGAGGAGGGGAGGAGGAGGAGGAGGATGAGGAGGAGGAGGAGGAGGAGAGGAGGAGGAGGAGGAGGAGGAGGAGGAGGAGGAGGAGGAGGAGGATGAGGAAGAGGGGGAGAAGGAGGAGGAAGATGAGGAGGAGGAATTGGAGGAGGAGGAGGAGGGGAGGGGAGGAGGAGGAGGGGGAGGAGGGGGAGGAGGGGGAGGAGGGGGAGGAGGGGAGGAGGAGAATGAGGAGGAGAGGGAGGAGGAGGGGGAGGAGGAGGAGGCGGAGGAGGAGCAGGAGGAGGAGGAGGATGAGGGAGGAGGAAGAGGAGAAGGAGGAGGAGGAAGAGGAGGAGGAAGAGGACGACGAGGACGGGGGGGGTTGAGGAGGATGAGGGTGTGGATGAGGCGGGGGAAGAGGAGGAGGATGGGGAAGAGGTGGAGGAGGAGGAAGGGGAGGAGGCGGAGGATGATGGGGGAGGAGGAGGAGGAGGAGGAGGGGGTGGAGGAGGACGAAGAGGATGAGCGGAAGGAGGGGGAGGAGGGGGAGGAGGAGGAGGAGGAGGAGGAGGAGGAGGAGGAGGAGGAGGAGGATGAGGAGGAGAAGGAGGAGGAGGAGGAGGAGGAGTATGTGAATGAGGAGGAGGAGCAAGCGGGTGAGGATGATGACTGGAGAGTTATGGTTTTGCCTTGCGCGCCTCGTATGGGGCACGATGTCCGCTGGCAGAAATGGAAAAAAGGCGACCACCGAGGACGGCGATGACAATGGCGAACTACGGCGACGTAGAGGAGCAACGATGACGACGGCTGCCGTCCAAGCGTATTGGCGACAGCGACGGAGACGGTGAGGACGACATCGACGACGACAACAACAACCGCTGTGACCATCTTGCGAGCATGATATTTGATAAAAGCGTTTTTTTTTTTTTGTACCCGCCCACGCAGTCAATGTGCCAACCTCCTTCTTGGGGGGGGGCTTCTTTTGAAACCAGCTCATGGGGGAGACATTCAGCAGTGCGTTCTATGTGCGCACCGCGCCGCCATGGTCATCATGCGAGCTATCGCGCCCACGAGCAGCTCACCAACTTGAGCGAATTGCGAGGAAGTCTCGGGCGAGAGCGCCGTCCCTGAATTTGGGGGCCTCCAGGGCGGTCTTAGAGTAAGTTGTCAGGGAGTATCGAGCGGGAGCCGTTGTCGTCGCAGCTGGGCTTGCACCCGCATGAACGACTTGCAGGAAAGTCTCGGGCGAGAGCGCCACTACTGAGTGTCATAATGCGCACGACCAGGGTGCACGCGAGTAATTCACCAGCTTGAGCGATTCGCTAGGAAGTCTCAGGCGCAAGCGCCGTTCCTGAGTCAGGGGGCCTCTCTGGCCAGGGTGTGTCGGAGAAAATTGTGCGGAAGTGCCGAATGGGAGCCGTTGCCGTCGTAGTTGGGCCTCCACCAACTCGCTTGATTGCCGAGGAAGTCCCGGGCGATAGCGCCACTCCTGAGTCTCTGGCCAGGGCGTCTCGGGTTAGATTGTGAGAGAGTATCGAGCGGGGGCCGTTGTCGTCGTAGTTGGGCTTTCATCAACATGAGTGGAGCGCGAGGAGGTCTCGAACGGGAGCGCCGTTCCTGAATCGGGAGCCTCTGGCCAGGGCGTCTTTGTGTAAACTGCGAGGAAGTAGCAGGCGGGAGCCGTTGTCGTCGCGGCCAGGCCTTCAACCCACACACTTGGACCCGAGCCCGCGCTCGAGCGGGAGTGTCGTTTTCAGAGAAAATGTAGCCCTCGTCGGGGCGAGAGCGCCCGGTTCCGTTCCCAAAAGGCCAGCAAGACTTCGACACGAACGACGAATGACGACCGACCACCGACGGGGACGACAGCGACAACGATGGCGACGGCAGCCGCCCGAACGCAGCGGCGACAGCGACGGCGACGTTGAGGACGGCACCGACAACGATACGGTGGGGGCGGTCGTTAAGGAATGTGCCCAGGGGGCCTCAGATACTGGAGGGTTCCTTATCTGACGATGGCGGCGGTGATCAGAGTGAGGGGGCCGAACGGTCATTCTCTGTCCCTGGGTGCGTCGCTGAAGTGGGATTTTGCCGATGCGGATTGTTGTTGTTGTTGTTGCTGTTGTTGCTGTTGTGGGTGTTTGTTTGTTTGTTTGTTTGTTTGTTTGTTTGTTTGTTTTAGTTGTTTCTGTTGCTGTTGCTGCTGTTGTTGTTGTTGTTGTTGTTGCTGAGCTTTCACTACTGAGTACTAATTCTTGTTGACCCCCGTCTGGTGACCATTGTGTTTTTCAATTGAAGTGCTTCCCCCAGGGCTCTTACACGGTTTTTTTTATCAGGGAAATTCACTAGGCTCAAACTGTACCCCTGGCCCCCGGTTTGCAACAACAGCACAGGCTCCCGCTTGAGACTTCCTCACAATTTAGCCAGGACCCCCGCTCCCGCCTGAGAGTTCCTCGCATTTTTCTCAGGAACCACGCTCTCGCTTGTGATTTCCCTACACTTTATTCAGGAATCGCTCTCTCGGTGCTCTGGAGTCGCGCTCTCGCTGGAGAATTGCTTGCAATTTATTTAAGAATCGCGCCCTTGCGTTGGATTTCCTTGCAATTTACTCAAGCGCCGCGTTCCCGACATTCAGGCACCCAGGAGTCGCGCTCACGCTTAGGACTCCTTCACAGCTTGCGTAGGAATCGGGATCTCGCTGCCCTTCGTGGCCCCGTTGCAGCCCTGCGAGGCCCCTCGCTGCCCTTCGTGGCCCCGTTGCAGCACTTCGAACCTCTCGCTGCCCTTCGTGGCCCCATTGCAGCCCTTCCTGGCCCCCTCGCTGCCCTTCGTGGCCTCGTTGCAGCCCTTCGTGGCCCCCTCGCTGCCCTTCGTGGCCCCGTTGCAGCCCTTCGTGGCCCCCTCGCTGCCCTTCGTGGCCCCGTTGCAGCCCTTCGTGGCCCCGTTGCAGCCCTTCTGCCCTTCGTGGCCCTCGCTGCCCTTCGTGGCCCCGTTGCAGCCCTTCGTGGCCCCGTTGCAGCCCTTCGTGGCCCCTCGCTGCCCTTCGTGGCCCCTCGCTGCCCTTCGTGGCCCCGTTGCAGCCCTTCGTGGCCCCCTCGCTGCCCTTCGTGGCCCCGCTGACTCCCTTCGTGGCCCCGTCGCTGCCCTTCGGGGTCCCATATACGTAATTATGCTCTTCGTTGCCCCCGCTCGTTCGCGCCCGTCGTGGCACAATATGCGTGCACTTCATGGCCCCGCGGTCGCCCTTCGTGGCCCCCTCGCCGCCTTTCGTGGCCCCGTTGCACTTCGTGGCCCCCTCGCTGCCCTTCGTGGCTCCATATATGTATGCCCTTCGTGGCCCCCGCGCGTTCGCGCCCTTCGTGGCCCCGCTGACTCCCTTCGTGGCCTCGTTCCTGCCTTTCGTAGCGCCGCTGCCGCTGCCGCTGCCGCTCTCGCTCTCGCTCTCGCTCTCGCTCGTCGTCGTCGTCGTCGTCGTCGTCGTCGTCGTCGTCGTCATCGTCGTCGTCGTGGTCGGTCCCCTGTCCGTCCCTCTTGGGGTCGGGTTGCCGCCGATCAGCGTTGCCGCTGGCCAGGCCGACGGTCCGCGGCCGCCCCGCCGCTTGCCGGAGCCCGGCCTGCAGGGAAGAAAGATAGTCCCTCAAAAGGGGTACGATCGAAGACGAAGAGGGCGGGTATCGAGGGTTTGGGAAATACACGTTGAATGACGCTCGAGCAGATAAGAGCGAACAGTCTTGAAATGGTTGTTGCTGTTGTTGTTGTTGTTGTTGTTGTTGTTGTTGTTGTTGTTGTTGTTGTTGTTGTTGTTGTTGTTTCTGTTTTTGTTTTTGTTGTTGTTGTTGTTGTTGTTGTTGTTGTTGTTGTTGTGAATGTTGTTGTTGTTGTTGTTAGGCGTCGTCCCCCCCGCGACCCGGCCCGCGACCCACCAGCGACCCACCCCGCCACCCAGCCCGCGACCCGCCCGCGACCCACCCGCGACCCACCCGCGACCCGGCCCGCGACCCACCCGCGACCCACCCGCGACCCACCCGCGACCCGCCCGCGACCCACTTGCGATCCACCCGCGACCCACCCGCGACCCACCCGCGACCCACAGCAACCCATCCGCGACCCACCCACATTCACATTGCTTCAACGACAAATCGGCGCATGCGGCGGGCTCGCTGTACGACTTGTAAAAAATTAGGCACCTGCGGCGGACTTCTTCAGAGCCTCGCAGACTGCAGACGTCCCCCACTCTTATCCGCGACTGCGGGGTACTTCGTATCCATAGCCACTCCTGGATTCATTATCCCTGGGGTTCCTCACCCGCTGCCCTCACCGTAGCGAGAACGACGGCGACGACATGGACGACGGCGATGCTGGCTGCCTCTCGTGTGGGAGCGGGTGCGGCGGTGCGCCTGTTGCGCGCCGCTCCCGCCCGAGCGCGGAGCACCAGGGTGGGTGTCTGCTCGGCTGGCTGTTTTCGCCCCCGCCCCCTGCCGCTTGCAAGAGCCCACTGCGATCCGACCGATCCAGCTCGATGTCGATGCCCGCCGGCCCGATCAGAGTTCGATCCCCTGCATCCCGACGATCCGGTGCAAGGTGGGGAAGACACCAGACGAGGACGAGGAGTGGGATAATGAAGGCGTGAGCCAGGAGGAAGATGATAATGCTGCTGCTGATGATGATGATGCTGATGGTGATGGTGACGATGGTGACGATGATTATGATGATGCTGCTGCTGATGATGGTAATGATGCGATGCTGATGGTGATTATGCTGCTGCTGTTGATGATGATGCCGGCCCCGACGATTTTGCTGCTGCTGATGATGGTGGTGGTGATGATGGTGATGATGGTGATGATGATGATGATTATTATGACTATGATGATGATGGTGATGATGATGATCCTGAAGAAGATGATGAGGATGCTGATGATGACCATGCAGATGATGATGACGATGATGAGTATGATTATGACGATGCTGCTGATGATGCTGCTGCTGATGATGATCATGATGATGATGAGGATGATGATTATGATGACTACGATGATGATGATGATGATGATGATGATGATGATGATGATGATGATGATGATGATGATACTGCTGCTGATGACGATGATGCTGTTGTTGTTGTTGATGGTGAGGACGATGACGGTTTTGTTGATGAGGATGGTGATGGCGCTGATGATGATGATGCTGATGCTGATGTCGATGATGATGATAATGATGATGATGATGATGATGATGATGATGATGATGATGCTGACGATGATGATTCTGATGATGATCATGCTACTGCTGCTGCTGATGATGCTGATGCTGATGCTGCTGCTGCTGCTGATGATGATGATGATGATTATGATGATGATGATGATGATGATGATGATGATGATGATGATGATGATGATGATAATGCTGCTGCTGCTGCTGATGATGATGATGATGATGATGATGACGATGATGAGCAGGAGGAGGACGAGGAGGAGGAGGAGGAGGACGTGGGAAAAAGGACGAGGAGGCCGAGAAAGAGTGTATGACCAAGAGTGAGTGGAGGACAAGGGGAACGAGGACAAGAGTGAGGAAGAGGAGTGGAGGAGGATGGTGGTGGTGGTGAGGAGGAGGAAGGAAAGTTGGATGAGAACGAGGAGGAGGATGAGGATGAGGAGGAGGAGGAGGAGGAGGAGGAGGAGGAGGAGGAGGAGGAGGAGGAGGAGGAGGAGGAGGAGGAGGAGGAGGAGGAGGAGGAGGAGATGGAGGAGGAATAATAAGGGAAGGGCGAAGAGAAAGGGGATGAGTAGGAGGAAAGGTATCACTTTATTCACAATCTCCAGTTCGCTTCCAATGTGGTCGGTATTGGACGGACTAGAACCAACCATCGCGCACGCGAAGGGTGCGCGTGTAGTTCTAGTCGAAAGCGGGGAGCGGAATGTAGGTGAGAAGGACGGGGAGGAGGGCGAGAAGGAGGAAGGGGGGGGAGAGAGGGAGGGGGAGGGGGTGGGCGAGCAGTAGGATGGAGGATGGAAAGGAAGGTGGCGAGTGATACCCAGACCGCCACTCCTCCCTCCTCCCTCTTCGGTTGGTCGGTCGAACGGTGGTCATTATGAGTCAGCCCCTCCTCCCTGCCCTACTGCCCCCACCGTCCTCGCGCCCTCTCCTCCTCCTCCTCCTCCTCCTCCTCCTCCTCCTCCTCCTCCTCCTCCTCCTCCTCGCTCCTTCTCCTCTTCCACTTCCTCCTTCTCTTCCCCCCTTCCCTTCTCCTCCTCTTCCTCCTCCTCTTCCTCCTCCTCGCTCCCTCTCCTCGTCCTCTCCCTCCTCCCCCTCCTCGCTCCCTCGCCTCATCGTCGTCGTCGTCCTCCTCCTCCTCCTCCTTCTCCTCCCTGTCGCCCTCCCCCTCCCCCCCTCCCCCCTCGCCTCCGCCTCCCAGTCCTCCTTCTCCGTCTCCTTCTCCTCCTTCTCCTCCTCCCCTCCTCCTCTTGCTCCTCCTCGTCCTCCTCCTCTTCCTCCGTTCCTTTTCCTTATAAGTAGCTCCTCCCTGTCGCAGCGCGAGGCTGGTCAGAAGGCGGGGCTGGGCGTCTCGCTTGAGATGTTTTGTCCATTTCTGATCCTAATGCTAGAAATTTGTTCCAGTTTGACGGATGAAGGGCGGGCCGCTTTCAAAATATTACTCTCGCCTCTACGCCGCGCACATCCCCTTCAAATTTTACAAGGGTTTCACGGAGGGAGGGCGGTCCGCTTTCAAAATGCGGCTCTCGCCCTAGCGCCGCGCACATTCGTTTGAAATGTTGCATCCTTTTTTCCCGGAAAGGGCGCCGGCCCAGGGTTTTCTTTTAGTTGGTAAACCTGTCCCCGGTGCCTCAACTGAGGTGGGCCGGCGGATTCTTTCCTTGATAAATATCGAGGTCGAGGTGGGCCCGCGGATTACAATTTGAGGATGTCTCGAGCGAAACGCTTGTTTTTTTCAGAATTTGTTGAGGATGTCTCGAGCGAAACGCTTGTTTCGTGTTATAGATTGTCCTCTCCTGGGGACCTGAATTCTGAGGATCTCTCAAATGAAATGCTTGTTTTCACGTGCCCAGATCTCGAGGATGTCTCGAGCGAGACGCTTGGTTTCACGCCTCCAGGTTGTCCAGACAGATGTCTAGCATGAGGATTTGTTGAGGATGCCTAGAACCAGAGGCTTGCTTTCACGTGTCCAGGTCGCCCAGGCGGATGGCTAGCATGAGGATGTGTCGAGGAAGTCTCGATCGAGACGCTTGTTTGCACGTGTCCAGGTTGCCCAGGCTGATGTCTAGCATGAGGATGTGCTGAGAACGTCTTGAGCGAAACGCGTGTTTTCACGTGTCCAGGTCGCCCAGGCATAGCACAGCCCTCGGCACGGTTCATCAATATCGATACCCTTAGCATTGCAGCCTGGCATGTTGCCTGGCACGTTCCGCGGAGCGTCCCGTGGCGAGTCCCCCTGGCACATCGCGCGGTGCACGTCCATTGGCACGTTCCGTAGCGCGTCCCCTTGGCACGTCCCGCGGTGCGTGCCCATGGCACGTCCCCTGGCACGTCGCCTGGCGCGTCCCTTGGGACGTTCCGCGGCGCGTCCTCCTGGCATGTCCCCCTGTCGATTAGTTCTGGGGCAGCTACCATCTGCTCAGGCAGCTCGAGCTTAAGATCCAGATCAGTTCGGTTAGGACTCGGATGCAAAGAGGACTCGATCCACAACGCTATATAGAGCACGATCGCGGCATGGCACATCGCAGTTCAGCACGGCCCAGCACAGCACAGCTGTCGGCATGGTACATCAAGATCGATACATTCAGCATTGCATTTGCCCGTCGCCCAATCAGGTGTCTTTGAAACGTTGCCATGACTTACATTTCTGTATTCCTTTCTGGGTTCGTGGGTCGATCATGTTTTGAGTCGGACATTCGGGGATGGAGGGCGGTTCCTTTTTCAAATGTGGTTCTCGCCTGGGCGCCGGGCACTTTCGCCTTACAAATTGAACGCAGATGGAGGGCGGTTCCTTTTCAACATGTGGCTCTCGCTTGAGTGCCGTGCACATTCGTTTCAAGGCTTTACAGCAGTTTCAAGGATTTTCATGGTTGCCGGCCCAGGAATGGTGTTTTGGCACGATGTCGGGCTGCTAGGGCGCAACAGTTACTTTTATTCGCGATGTTGAAGTCCCAGGAATGGTGTTCTGGCACGGTTCAGGATCATCAAAACGCAGCAGCAGCGGTGATTCGTGGAAGTCCAAGGAACGGTGTGCGGGCACAGTTCAATTTTTTCCGGGGCATTTCCTTCAGTGAAAATGAATCCTTGTAGGGACTTGTGGATGGGGAACTTGGAGGGAGGGTTTGTTGCAATATCGTTGATGAGTCTTGGGTTTCCACTGGTCCGCCTCCTCCTCCTCCTCCGCCTCCTCCTCCGCCTCCTCCTCCTCCTCCTCCTCCTGCTCCTCCTGCTCCTCCTCCTCCTCCCTCTGGGTGGCACTGGGTGCGACGACTTCTCCCTCCGCCGCGCAGGGGGGGCCCCACATCCCGCAGGAGGGCGGGCGCGGGGGCCGCTCGGCCGCCGCGGGGGGCACCCGGCGGCCTGGGCGAATGGCCGCCCGGGGCGCTCTGCCGCCGTCGTCCGCCGCCCCGGCGCGCGATTTGGCCGTTGGGGGCCGCGGGCGGCGCCGTGGCGACCGCGAGGGCAGCGGCGGGTTCCCGGAGGCGCGAGTCAGCGCCTTCCCGAGGGCGCTGCAGGGGCAGGGCCCCCCCTTTCGCCCCCTGAAGGGGGGCTCGAGAGAGGCCGCCTTCTCCTGTTGCTCCTCCTCACGTTTCCGTCTTCTCCTCTTTATTCTCCTCCTCTTCCTCCTCCTCCTCCTCCTCCTCCTCCTCCTCCTCCTCTTCCTCCTCTACCACCGTTCCTACTCCTGAGAAGTAGTTTCTCCCAGTCGCGCCCCCAGACGGGTCGATAGGGCGGGCCGGGCGTTTCGTCTGAGACTTCCCTACCATTTATGTTCCTGATGCGTGAAATGTGCAACAGCTTCACGGGTTCAGGGCGGCACGTCTGCAAAACGTGGTTCCAGCTTGAGCGCCGCGCGCATATGTTGTAACATGTTGCAAAGGGTTCAAGAATTGAGGGCGGTACATTTTCAAGATGTGGCTTTTGCCGTAGCGCCGCGCACATTCGTGTAACATTTTGTTGCAGCTTCATGGATGGACGGTGGCTCCTTTTGAAAAGTTGGCTCTCGCCATTTAGCCGCACACATTCGTCTAGAAAGTTCTGCAACAGTTTCAAGGATGGAGGTCGGCTCATTTTCAACATGTGGCTCTCTCCTTAGCGCCGCGCACAGTCGGCACAGTATTTGCATTGTTGAAGTCCCAGGCATAGTGCTGTGGTACGATTTAGGATCATCCGGTCGCAACAGTCACGTTGATTCGTGGTGTTGATGCACATGTTTCGTTCGCCGAATCGAATGACAGCGGCAGCGGCAGCGGGGCCGCGCGAGAGCGGGCGAAATGCTGACTTCGCCCAGGCGCCGCGCAGCTTGTGCGTGAAAGTGTCAGTGATGTGTCGGCGCGACGCATGCTTCGTCGTTGCGTTCATCGGAAATATTGCCGCTCCCGCCCCTGCGCGGCCTGTGTCGCTTATCCTTCGCCACGTCATTTGAAGCGGGACCACGCGCGAGCGCCTTCCGTTTGATAAGTGGGTACGCGCTCCAGTCCACAACGGATTCTTATGTAGCGGGAGGGCGAGCGGGAATGGGTTGGGCCTTCTGATTCGCTCGGCCTGGCTAACTTGACCCAGGCCAGGCAGGTGTGCGAGGTGAGCGAGATGCGGCAGACGTGGCAGGCGTGTCAGGCGTGGCAGACGTGGCAGGCGTGACAAGCGTGCGAAACGAGCCAGACGTGGCAGACGTGACAGGAGCGGCAGGCGTGGCAGGCGGCCTGGGCTGCTCGCTTGACATATCCTCACCACTTCTGTTCCGGAAACTTGAAGTTCGCAGCCGGTAGGTACACAGCGGCACGCACCATTTCCAACATATAGTTCTCGTTTTTGCGCCGCGCACACTCTTCTCAACATTCTGCAGCAGTAAGACGAACGGATCACATGCCGTTTTCAAAAGGAGGCTTTCGCCTTGGCGTCGCGCGCATTCGTGTTAGAATCTTGCACCAGTTGCAAGGAAAGAGGGCGGGCCGTTCTCAGGGTGGGGCTCTCGCGTTAGCGCGGTGCACGTCCGTTTTGATTTGTTGCAACAGTTGCACAGGTGGACGGTGGTTCTTTTTCAAAACTGGACTCTCGTTTTGGATATACTGAAGTCTAAAGGCCCGAAGCCTCCACATATGTATCGGCCGCACGGGCGGATAATGGTTTCTTTCCAATATGGAACCGTTTGTGACGTCTTCGATGTTCATGGTCAGAAATCCATTGTTTCCAGAACGGGGATCTTGCTGGGCATTTCGCTAAACTGCGTGACCATTCTTTCCGCAGTCATGACTACTCGCCAGAAGGATACAAGGAAAGTTCTTTGTCAAAACGGGCCTATCCTGCCAACCGCAGGCCTATAGGGTGATGGTCTTTCAAGGGGCCCCTTCTTGTTGTGAGAATGAAGCTTCTCGGGACTTCTGGAGAGGGGACTTGGGACGGGAGGATGTATTGCAGCATCGCTGACGCATCTTGGCTTTACTATGGCCCTCCTTCTGCTCCTCCTCCTCCTCCTCCTCATCCTACCCCATCCTCCTCCTCATGCTCCTTCTCCTGCTGCTCGTCGTCGTCGTCGTCGTCGTCGTCCTTCCTCCTCCTCTTCCTCCTCCTCCTCCTCCTCCTTGTCCTCTCTTCTCTCCTCCTCGGCGGAGGGCTGGTGGGAAGCCAGCGGAGGGCCAGCGAAGGGCCGACGGAGGTCGGCGGAAACCGACGTCGTGGGTGGAGCCAGCGGAAGCCGACGACGACGACGACGACGACGACGCGCGGAACGTGCAATCGGGCGGTCGGGCGGACATTGAAGGGAATCCGCGGAAGCAAGGGCCGGCCGTCTCAGAGGAGCACCTTTCTTGTGGGTTCGGGGCTTCTGGGGCGAGAGCCGCGTACTGAGGCATCCGACGTTTTTTTTTGGTACCGAGGCTACCCAGAGGTCTGGACCCCTGCCCGGGGTTCGTCTCTTCATCCCGATTGGTTTCTTGACGGCCCCAGGGCCCAGTCAGGGAACCCCAGAGGCTGAATTGGGGGGGGGCAACGCGAGGACGTGGGGGTGGTCGAAACTAACGTGCCATGCGTGCAATTGTCGCCACTTCGCTGCGTTTTTGGGCGGTCTTGAGGAGCGGTGCCCAACGCATATCGACTACCCTTATGGTATTGCCAAACGTCTTGGACGGTTTTGGTACGTCCCTGGGTAATCTGCCCAACAGCTGTTCCGAAGTTGTCTGCGCATCGAAACGGAATAAGCACAGCAAAACAAGTTGAAGTGTGCTCTGTCCCGACCAGACTACAAGTTATTGACAGAGTTCGGGTATAGGCTTGGCATCGCATGGAAGTTGCTCAGCACTGCGCTGAACCGAGTGGCCTCGAGAAGAGGGAAGCGGGACAGTTCCGAACTCGGAGCTCGACTACCAACATGGGCAGATCGAGGCAAGGCAAGCATTTTCCCATGAAGCCTCGAGCTTCTGCTTACTCTTCCTCTTCCTTTTCGGCTCCCGCTCCCGCTGCTCCCCTCTGTGCACCCGTTCTGGTCCAGGCAGGGCGCGCATTTTGCGACGCCAGCGCCGCCCTCGCGCCGCGGTGCCGCGCAGAAAGCAGGACCAGCGCGGCCGCAGATGGGCACCGCGTGACCGCATGGTGGCCCCCCCGGCGCAGCCGGCGGGCTCGCTCTACGACGTGGTTCGCAGGAGGGCCGCAGAGGCGGGGCAGGTCGTCGCAGCGATAGATGGCATCGCGGGCCCGTGCGGCGATCGGTGCGATCGAAGTGGGCACGGAAGAAGCTCGGGCACGAAGGCCGGCATCAGTTCCTGTGAAGTTTGATCAGGACTTGCTGTCGGTGTCGCCGCGGACGCCGTCCGTTGAGACAGGAGGCCGCCTGTCCAACAGCGGCAGCTGTCGGTTTTGGACAACATTTGCTTTCGTGCGTCGTGTGCCCATCATAATCTCAAGAAAGACAAGCACTTTCATGGATTCCAGATATCGCTTAAGAAAATCAAGAACCTGGGCGTAGAACTTTAGTACATCTGGACCATTCCAAGAAAACGCTTGGAGTGAATTCCGTTTTCTCAGCGTAGGATTTTCTTACTTCTCAGCAGACGTGTACTCATCACTTCCCAAACCAAAATTTCCCAACCGTGATGAACGAGTGACAGAGGGGGCCGAGAAGGAGAGGAATGCAAAGGCCATGTGCAGACGCGGGGCTCGGCGCCCCGAAGTCAGCCGACTCAGGCCCGAAAAACTCGCAGCCTCGCGCGGACGACACAGGGCGAGAAGGCTCAGGCAAGAGTGAGCTTCGGTCCCAGACCCCCGACGTCGTGATTTTTTCACAGCGTCGACCCCCAGAGAGGTCTGGACCCCTTCCCCGGGACCGGTTTTCCGTCCTGAGTCGTTTTTTGACGGTCCCGAGGCCCGGTAAGGGCCCCCCGGAGGCCGAAGTCAGCCTCACACCTCCTGTCGTGATTTTCCCACGACGCGAGGGGATCTGGGGTGCGCGCCCTGCCAACCGATGCCTCTTTTCCGTACCCACGTCGCGCGTCCACAGGCGAGGGTGGCGGCACCGAGCCCGAAGGCCCGCCCAGGCACATCACCTACGCGGAGCTGCACCGGGCCGCGGAGCGGCTCGCCGCCGCCCTGGCCGCCGCCCTGCAGGGCGCCGCCGGCCGCGACCCCAACGGCCCCGTCCTGGCGACCAGCATGCAGCGCGGCAACGCCTGGTGCACGAAGGAGGAAAGCCCACTTCTCCTCCCTCCTCCCCCTCCTCCCCCTCCTCCTCCCCCTCCTCCTCCTCCTCCTCCTCCTCCTCCTCCTCCTCCTCCTCCTCCTCCTCCTCCCTCTCCTCCTCCCTCCTCCTCCTCCTCCTCCTCCTCCTCCGACATGCTGGCGTCCTGGAAGAATCAGGACGGGAGGTGTTTCTATGTTTTCGGCCTCCGCTGGGTGCCTCTGCGTCGAGGCACGGCTCAGGATGAGAGACTGGTCCCGGGGATAGGGTCGGGATTTCCGGGGGGCCCCGTGTTGAACAAATCAGGACGTTGCATGTCTGGGAAGATACCGATACTGCTACCCTTGCCTCGTTTTCGCCTGTCGGGGCCTCCGTGGAGGCCCTAGTCGCCACGGCTGGACTCGCCTCGAAGCTCAGAGCGCACCCCTGGAGAGGTCTGGGGAGCGGCTGTGTTGGTATCTCTTGCTCTCCCCAGGTACTGCACGTTCCTGGCTGCGGCCAGGCTGCAGGTCCCCGTGGTCGCCCTGAGCCGGGACCTGCCAGACCGGGGCGCAGAGCTCAAGCGGAACGCGGAGATCCTCGAGAGTCACAGGCCTGCTCTGGTCGTCGTCGACGAGGTCGCCGGTGTCCCGACGCACGCTGGAGCCACCGTACACTTCCGCGAGCTGTGGGCCGCGGCGCATGCGGAGAGCCACCCGGCGCCGCAGGTGACGGCGACGGCGGACGCGATATTGTGCTACAACTACACCGGCGGGACTACCAGGGCTTCGAGGTGTTCGCGCATCACCCACAGAATGGCCCTGCACGAGGTTACGCACTACCCGCGAGTTGGCGAGCTCACCCCCAGGGACAGGGTCTTGCAGCAGCACTCTCTGTACTGGGGAGCCTCTGCCTTCGGTGAAATCGACATTGCCCTGGCCTTCGGCTGCGCGCTGGTCTTCTGCGAGGCCTGGGGCACGGACGACGTGGTCTCCGTCATCAAGAAGCACTCGGCCACGTGCGCCGGCCTCGTCCCGAGCATGCTGGCCGCCATCGAGCACGCCGACGTTCCCACCTTGAAGCTCGTCTTCACGTGGGGGGAGGCGCTGCAGCCCGTGGTCGCCAGGGAGTGGGGCAGGCGGGTGCACCTCATCGACCTGCTGATCTCCACGGAGTGCTGGCTGTCCCTGTACGCAGACTGGAGCCGTGGCTGCGCTGGCGGCTCGGCGCCCTACGCGGGGCCCAGCGGCTCCGTGGGCCGGGCGGCGTTGGAGCCGCCTCGGCCGGCGTTCCGCACCGTGCCAGGCACGCGGGTGAGGCTGAGGCGCGTCGACGAGGACGGCTGCGGCCGCAGCCAGAGCAGCTCCAGCAGCGCCCAGGCCAGCGTGCGCACCGAGCCGCGCGAGGCCGAGAGGGGAGAGCTGCTCGTGGCGGGGCCCATGGTCAGCCCCGGGTACACAGACGAGGTCCTCAACGCCGACGCTTTCGAGGAAGACAGCTCGGGCGTCCGGTGGTACTGCACCAAGGACTGCGTCGAGCGGCGGGACGGCGGGCTGGCCTTTGTCGGCAGGGCCGACGACCTCGTGAAGGTGGGGGGCAAGTGGACGGATATCCGCGAGCTGGAGGCGCGGCTGCTGGCGATGGAGGAGGTGTCCGAGGCCTCCATTTGCGGACGCAGCGCTTTCGTCGCGCTGAGGGGCATGCCGTCGGGCCTGATGCCGCGCCTGCAGGCGGTGCTGCCGCAAGACTTTGCCCTCTTCCTGGTGCCCAAGCTCCCGCGCAGCGCGGCCACAAGCAAGGTGGACCGGCAGCGCCTCGGCCTGCTCCTCCCCTCTGGCCCGACGGAGGGCCGGGCCCAGGCGGAGGGGCGCCGGTGCGAGGAGGAGCTGGCGTCCATGCTGCACTGGTACTGGCCGCTCTCGCTGGTGGCCGGCGGCTCCCTGCTGCGCGCGGGGCTCGGCCTGCCCCCGGCCTGCCTGCTGGCCGGCCCGGACGGCGGCGTGCTGGCAGGGGTGCTCCGGACGCTGGCGGTGCGGGCGCTGGGCGAGCTCTCCTGGCGGCTGCCGTGTCTGAGCTTCTTAGACGCCGGCGCTGTCGCGCGTGTGTGCCGCCGCGGGGGTGCTGGGGGGGCGGGGAGCGGCATTGGGGGCGGGGGGGGGACCACACGGCCCCAATCACAACCTGCGCTTTTGGCTTCGTTCTTCCCCAAACTGGGGGCGTTGAGACCTAAAAGAAAGAAGAGTCCCATGAGAAAGCATCTTCCCCGGCCTTGGCCTTGCCCAGGGGAGCTGACAGGCCCTTCTGCGCTGGAGGGCTGGTTGCGATCCCCCCGTTTCCTTGAGATCCTTTCCGGTGCTTTGAGAACGTCGCTCCTTCAAGTGCAGCGCAATTCAGAACACATGCAGTGCTATGCAAAGCAACGCAGCATAATGGAACCCACGGCAAAGCAATGTCAACGTGACGCAGCTGAAGGCATCGCGAAGCATAGCAACGCAAGATGAGCAAACGTCGCCAACCCATTGCATTGCACCGCAATGCAATCCAATTTAAGGCAATGCGCTAAAAGGCCACGTACAGCGTTGATGTAACACAGTCGTGCGCACCAAAACAGGACAGAACGGATACGGGCTTACCTCTTTGCACCAAAGCAAGTTGACCAAGCAATGAAAAGCAGCGCACCGCACAGCAAACAACTTCAAGCACATCAAGCGAAATTGCTAACGCCTCGCGTATTACTACCAGCCCATCCAGACACGATGCCCAGCGGAGCTACTCTGAACGAGGCAGCGTGGCATCATTTGGAGATGTCGGGGGCCTGTGTGGGCCAGGGGGGCCTTGGATGCTTACTTGGGTCTCTTGGGGTGTCTCTTGAGGGCCTCTTCGAGACATCTTGGGGCGTTTAGGGGGCCTCTTGCTAGCTCTTGGGAAGCCTCTTGGAGCGTCTTGGATGCCTCTGGGGGGCCTCTTGGGGGCCTCTCGGGGCTCTCTTGAGAGCTTTTCGGGCCGTCCTGTGGTCACCTCGGAGGCTACCAATCAAAGAAGGTGGGGGTCCCCTAGCAGAGCCCCCCTCCAGGAGGCCAACATTGGCCCAACACCTAAGGGACCTCACTGATTTCTGTCTCCTCGCAGGCGCCACAGTGGACGCTCCAATGGCTAGAGGCACCTCCCGTCCAGGCCCAGGGGCAGAGGACAGGGGGATCGGTTGAGCTACCCCAAGCCGCAAGCCGTGGCGCTGACTCCCACCCGCCCTCCCAACACGGACAGCATCCGAGCCTGGCCCGATCCCAACGAGTTCATGAGTTAGGGCCCCCTCGGACGCGCAGTGCTGAGCATTCAGCGAGAAGGGTGTGGCCCGAATCACCAGCACCAATTCACAAATCGTGCAAAGTGTACTTTTTTGGTCAGCGGTGGTAAGCCTGTTCAGACTAGTCAATACGAGGCCCCCCGCCGCCGCCCCCCTTCCAAAAACAAACGGAAAATGATTGCCGGGGGCCCGCGCGAGAACCAGAAGTTCCCACAAAGTGAATTCTGCACTTTGTGTTGGCAGGGTTGGTGGGCCTGCGCAGAGCGGACAGCATGTGGGCACCGCCGCCGTCCCTGCCAAAATCCACTGCGAAGTGATCCCGGGGCGCCCGCGCGAGGTCCCGATTCTTGCGCACAGTAGGAAGGCACCAACTATACACCAACACCGATCCTGGCCAGGATCACCCGGGGCCCAGGATCGGTGTATACGCCCTCCTGCCCTGCGCAAGAAGGCATATACACCGATCTTGGGCCCAGGGTGATCCTGGGCCAGGATCGGTGTTGGTGCATAGTTGGTGCCCTCCGACACCGTGCACGATGCGCTGTGTGCTGACAGGATCTGTGGGCCTGGGCCGAGTGGACCATCTGAGGGCTCCCCCGCTGCCCCTGTCAAAGATCAGGAGGGAACAAACACACCGACACAGTCCTCGTCGACTCCCAGGAAAATGTGGGAGAGTATGGAAAGCGTGGGAAAGTATGGAAATATGGGGGATCCCGGGATTTGTGTGCGTTTGTTGGTGTGTCCCTGGGCCCCTTCGCAAAAAGCAGTGCCGAGTGATCACGAGGCGCCCGCCCGCGGCTCCAGTTTTGGCGCGCAGTGTACGGTGCACGCTGTTTTGACGAGGACCGTGGGCCCGCGCAGAGCGGGCAATGGGAGGTTCCCCCCGCCGTCCTGGTCAGAAACCAAGGCAGGGTGATCATGTGGCGCCCGCGCAGGGTCCAGATTTTGCCGCAATGTGCGTTTGGCATAACTTTTTTTGACGGGCGGCGGGGGGGTGCTGTCAGTGGCCCAGGATCGTCGCCAGTCGGGTGGGGAAAGGAGCAGTGATAAACCCCTCCCCGAGGGGTTGAAAGGGGGTTGGAAGAGGAAGCGCCCTAACCCACCTTCTCCCTAAATGGCTGGTGGGACCAGTCAAAGCCTTAATATTCGGCGGCTTGTTTTGTTGGTCACGAGATGGGTTTTGCCTCGTTGTCAAGGCTGGATATCTAGTGGTCAGTCGTCTGGCTGGGACCAACCCGCCACCCCAGACCCCCGACGTCGTGATTTTTGTTGCAACGTCGACCCCCAGAGGTCTGGACCCCTTCCCCGGGGCCGGTTTTTCGTCCCGAGTCGTTTTTTGACCGTCCCTGGGCCCGGGAAGGGCCCCCGGAGGCCGAAAGTGACGAAACACCTCCCGTCGTGTTTCTCACACTTTGAGGGGGTCTGGGACCGTACCTGTGTCGTGCGTCAAAGGCCTCTTGCAGAATTGTTGGGTTCTCCTCCTCGGAGAAGAAGGAGGAGGAGGACAACGCGAGGAGGGGTAGGAGGGGAAAGGGGGCGGAAGAGGAGGGGGAGGAGGAGGAGGAGGAGGAGGAGGAGGAGGAGGAGGAGGAGGAGGAGAAGGATGAGGACGAAGAGGAGGGGGGCCTCTTTGGGTCTCGTGGAGGCCTCCGCTCGCAGTCCCGGTCTCCGCGGCTCCGTTCGAGCTTCCCCCCCCCCTTCAGTCTCCTCCTTGCTGGGCCCTCTTTTGCGGGTCTCTTGGGCCTCCCTTTTGGGGGGACTCGGAGGCTGGCATGGCCCGACCTCGGGAGCTGCTGGTCGAAGAAGAAAAACCGGCATGAACATAAACTTTTGGCGCTCCGTACGGGTTTCTTGGATCCGCGCAGACCTCCAAAAGTTTGTGTTTATGTGGCTTTTGACCCGTCCCCTGAGCGGCCTCGTTCCCCTCCCGCCCCCTCTTTCGGCCGCTTCCTCGGCCCTGTCCCCCCCTCCTCCATGGTGACACAACTCGCCACAACGACCCCCCCGTTTCAGGTAGCTCTTCGCCAGCGCCGTCACTCTGCCTAGCCGCCGACGCAAAATAGTCTACGTGGTTTGTTGTTTCTCTATGTTGGCCGTCCTTGGAGGCTGCCGCGGCGGAGCGTACGAACAGGCTCGCGTGGTGCCGGTGGATATCTTGGCCTCTTGGGCTGGCCTGGCCCGCCGTGCCTCGAGGAGGCCATCGGGAGCGCCTCACGACGAGCCCGTGGGGCCATCGTGGAGCATCTTCGTCCAGGAGCAGGAGGAGGGGGAGGAGGGGGAGGGGGAGGAGGACAAGCTAGGTGCGCTCGCGTCATATCAACATCCTACCCCTCCCTCCCATCCCTTGCCATGGCGTAGATCCCCTCTCTACTCGCACAGTCGGATGTCGAGCAGGGCAATGATCCCGAAAGGGTACGCGATGTATTGTAGAGCACGGCATGGCGTGGCGTAGAAGAGCACCGCAAAGTGTAGTATGTCACAGCATGGAGTGGCGTGGCGTTGTGAAGAATTGCATCACAAAGCTTTGCAACGCAAAGCATGGCATCGCACAGCGGCCCCGAACATAACATTGCATAGCATGGCGTTGCAGATCAAAGTATAGCATGGCATAGCACGACGTGGCACTTAAGCACTGCATATCACAGCTTCAGCTGAAGGCATGGCATCGCGCAGCGGAACGCAACCTAGCATTGAAGTGCATGCCGTGGCATGGCACGGGAAATGACGCCAGCGCTGCAGCGGGAGCACGATTCGGAACGAGCGGAAGCGCGGAAATGAGGCCAGCGCTGCAGCGGGAGCACGATTCGGAACGAGCGGAAGCACGGAAATGAGGCCAGCGCTGCAGCGGGAGCACGATTCGGAACGAGCGGGGCCCGAAAATGAGGCCGGCGCCTCAGCGAGAGCGGAACGCAGCGGGGCCCGAAAATGAGGCCGGCGCCTCAGCGAGAGCAGCATTTTGGAAACAAATGCAGGCGAAAACCAACTCGGGGAATCCTGTGTGTTAAAAAACAATACGCGGGGGGGGGCGAACACTCCCAACCCGTCATCAGGGGAAGGGGAGAGTAGTACTCATATTGAATAATTGGGGAGGGAGGAGAGGAGGAGGAAGGAGGAGGAGGAGGAGGAGGAGGAGGAGGAGGAGGAGGAGGAGGAGGAGGAGGAGCAGAAGGAGGAGGCCCTGCATCGCGTCCAGGGCCGCGGAAGGAAGGCCACGCGCCGAGCGACGAGAGCGCCCAGAAGCGCTCGAGAGCGCCCGTGCAGGTGGAGGTCCGGGGTCCTGTGTCGTATTTTCCATGCGGTGGAGACGTTCTGAGTGGTTAACGTAGAGCCATATCCACTGCTCGCTGGGGCACCAGGACGCCGGTTCCCAGGCGGTGGATATGGGTAATCCCCCCCCCTCGCAGAAAATGGACGCGTGCCATGTTTTGATCTGTTTTGGGCCCAGGCTTTCAGTGCGCGATGAGCAGCGCCAGGCATCGTGCAAGGGAGCCTGAGACGCACCGTCCGTGGCGCAGCGCGGTGGCGGACTGTTGCCGTCGTGGTACCTGGACGGCTTGACAGAGGCCCTCAGAGACTTCCCGCTCGGGGTGCACGGCGTGGCCATCCTGGCCTCCACCGTCGTGCCGACCCCGACGTGGGGCATCGTGCTGGCAGCGCCGGGCATGGCGCTGGCGGCACGCCGAGGCCGCCTGCTGTCCTGGCCGCTGGTGAGCGCTGTCGGTTTCCCCTGCTGGGTGCGCGATTACGGCTACTGGTGGAAGGGGCAGAGCTGGTTCGCACTTGGGAGGCACTTTGCCTTGACGGGCTGGAGGAAGGCGGGCGCGCCCAAGTGCGTAAAGGACAGGCTCGCGAGCGGTGCGTCCGCTTGCAGAAAGGCCAGGGCATGGGGTGCGGGCCGCCTGGGGCTGACACGCGAGTGCATGTGGTGCAGGAAGACGATCTTCAGAAGGGATGGCCACGTCAATCCGAAAGTGGACAAGAACTGGTACTGCAGCGCTTGCTGGGGGAAGTGGCACAGGTTCTCTGGGATGCAACTCCTGGGAGAGTAAATTCTGTATCGACGCTGGTATTTTCGCGGTCGATCGCCAGCTTAATCTGGGTTTCCTGGCTGAATCCGGCTTGATCCTGTGAAATCCGGCTTGGTCCCGGACTTCATTTGACCTCGTCCGGTGAAGTGGCCTTCTCCTCGGGCTCGCCCTGAGCCGCTCCGACGGAGACCTCCCAGGAGTTTTGCCTCCGCAGGTTCTCGAAGCAGTGCGACCAGTGCCAGGCCTGGGTGTCCAGCGGACGGCGCCGAGAGGCCACGAACGGCTCGGCGGCGGCCTCCTCCTTCCTCTGCGCGCGCTGCGACGGGCGGCGCCCCGAGGCGGGCGGCGCGGGTAGCAGCTCCTCGGACGCGCGGGGCACGAAGCGCGAGTGGACGTGGAACAGGCTCCGCACGTGGCCTCCACGCGCCACCACAGTGCCTGGCCTGGGCCTTCCTGGGCCCCACTGCCTAGTGCATACGCCCTCCTGCCAGCGGCCAGGAGGCTGACACACCATGCCCAGGGTGGCCCTGGCCAGCCACGGTGGTGGTGTATAGACCCTGACCCCGACGCCGTGATTTTCTCACAACGTCGACCCCCAGAGGTCTGGTCCCCTGCCCTGGGACCGGCTCTTCGTCCTGCGCCGTTTCCTGACGGCCCCAGGGCCTGGCGAGGGCCCCCGGGAGGCCGAAGAGGGTGCAAAACCTCCCGCCGCGATTTTCCCGCTGCGTTGGGCCTCTCTTTGCATGGCCCTGGCCAGCCACGGCGGTGGTGTCTGGATGCCTCCTGCGTGCAGGCGCGCCATCCGGCTGCCCCCGCGGGCGGGCCCGGCAGCGGCCGGCGCGGCGCGCCCCCCTGCGCCGCTGGAGGCCGCGGGCCCCCCCGCGAAGGTGCAGCGCTGCGACGGCGGCGAGGCCGCCGCCGCTGCTGCCGCGGCCGCCGGCAGCACCGGCGAGGGCGTGCGCTCGAGGGCGTGCGAGGATGTCGACCTACGCGTCACCCAGACCTCCTCGCGTCGTTGTCGTCGTCGTCGTCGTCGTCGTCGTCGTCCTCCTCCTCCTCCTCCTCCTCCTCCTCCTCGGAGCACGTTTAATCGACTCCTATCCCTGTGGGCGTGGCCTGGGCCCCACTGGCCGAGTTACCCCACTGGATGCCCAGACCTCCTCGCGTCGTGAAAAAAATCACGTCGGGAGGTTTGTTGCTAATTTCGGCCTCTGAGGGTTTCGCCAGGCCTCGGGACCGTCAACAAGACTCAGGACGAATAACTGGTCCTGGGGAAGGGGTCCAGACCTCTGGGGGTCGACGTTGTGAAAAAATCACGACGTCGGGGGTCTGGGAACCCTGAGATCCTGGCGCTGCAATTTTCGCGCAGCTCCGGGCCCAGGGGCCCTCACAGATCGATCCGGCTTGAGGAATGGGTCCCAGTGGCGGAACTCGCATGCGGTTCCTGCGCCCAGTAAAGCGCTTCGTGGCCCCATGGGGAGCTCGACCGAAGGTTCCAATGGCGGAACTTGCATGCGGTTCCTGTGCAAACTGCAGCGTTTCGTTGCCTCATAGGGAGCTCTACCGAAGGTCCCAATCGCGGAACTCGCATGCGGTTCCTGCGCCCAGTAAAGCGCTTCGTGGCCCCATAAGGAACTCCACTGAAGGTCCCAGTGGCGGAACTCGCATGCGGTTCTTGCGCCCAGTGCGGTGTTTCGTGGCCCCATAGTGCGCTCCACCGAAGGTCTCAGTGGCGGAACTCGCATGCGGTTTTTGCGCCCAGTATATTAACAGCGTTTCGTGGCTCCGTAGGGGGCTCCACCGAATGTCCCAGTGGCGGAACTCGCATGCGGCTCTTGCGCCCAGTACAGCGTTTCGTGGCCCCATATGGAGCTCCACCGAAGGTCCAGTGGCGGAACTCGCATGCGGTTCCTGCGCCCAGTGCAACGTTTCGTGGCCTCAAAGGGAGCTCCACAGAAGGTCCCAGTGGCGGAACTCGCATGCGGTTCCTGCGCCCAGTATACTGACAGCGTTTCGTGGCTCCGTAGGGAGCTCAACCTACTGTCTCAGTGGCGGCGGAACTCGCATGCGGTTCCTGCGCCCAGTGCAGCGTTTAGTTGGCCCATAAGGAGCTCCACCGACTGTCCCACTGGCGGAACTCGCGCGCGGTTCCTTCGCCCAGTGCGGTGTTTCGTTGCCTCATAGGGAGCTCTACCGACGGCCCCAGTGGCGGAACTCGCATGCGCGTCTGGCGCCCAGTGAAGCGTTTCGTGGCCCCATAGTGCGCTCCACCGAAGGTCTCAGTGGCGGAACTCGCATGCGGTTTCTGCTCCGCGTTGCGGTGTTTCGTGGCTCCGTAGGGAGCGCACCTTTCACGCGCTTCGTGGCCCTATAGCCTGGGCGCAAGCGGCCCGCAGCCAGGCCTTCTCTCGGTCCTGGAGATCCTTGCCCTAGGCCGTCGGCTGTCGGGCGCGCCTTTTTTTGGCCGACGTCGCCTAGGCGTGATCCTGGACTGCGGCGCCACGAGGTCGGGAACGGCAAGGAGGACGACGACTGGTGGCTGGAGCTCTACGTGCTGCTCTCGCGCGCCACGCGCCACGAGGACTCATGCGGGCGCCGCGGATCGAGTTTTTCGTGGCAGGGCCGTCGGCGGGCTTCGTAAGCAGCTGGGGCAGCTTGCGGCGCGCGCGAAGCGGCGCCGGAGGGAGGGAGGCGACGGCCCTCGCCAGGGAGCTGGGCTTCACCGTGTTCATCCGCGAGGCCTGACCAGGGGAGCGGCCCGCCCGAGCCTCACCTTCTCTCGACGGTCTGCTTGTTCGGCCCCGCTCGGCGGACGACCCGCGCGCGTCGCGGGGGCCCTCTCGGAGCGACCAGCGCGCGTCGCGGGGACTTCGCGCTGCTCTCTGCCTGCTGCCTGGTGCCTCGCTTGCTTGTCGTCGCTCTGCGCAGCAGCCAGGGGCTCGCCCGCAGTCGGCCAGCAAGTTTGTTTTTTTTGCTCCGCGCAGCGGGCGACCCGCGCGCGTCGCTGGGGCCCCTTCGCGGCGACCGGCGCGCCTCGCGGGGGCTCCGCGGTGAGTTGCGCCCGCGGCCTTGGGCTTTGTTGAGAAGGGAAGGGCGATCTTGGGCGGTCTAGCTTTTCTCGCTACCCTGCGTCAAACAGATCGCGGGCCGAGGGAACCACGCCGAAGGCCTTATGCGGAGCTCCGCCGAAGGCGCCAGTGGTAGCGCCCGCGTGCCGCCGCTATTCCACTCTTGCACGCCCTTCCCGCGGTTCGTGCGCCCGCAAGGAACTCCGCCGAAGACGATATTCAGCGGTGCTCGCAGCTGCGTGCGGTTGGGTCCTTCGCCGAGCTATTTTCGCCGCGTCGGATCTCAGGGAAGAGTGGCCCTCCGCCAGAGTGACCCTTGGTGCGGGCGCACGGGGTCCCTGACCGGCTGAAGATGATGCGATGGCAGCGGCTTGCGCGCTCGAGTTTGGCCCTCCCATGCCCCCGCGCGCCTAGGGCCATTCTTGCGTGCAGCTGAGGACGGGAAAGCTGCCGCAGTGGCATCCGCTGGCGGCGCTGGCGACGCTGAAAGCCCCGCCGGAGGACCCGCCCCTGCAAAGGTGCCCCGCTGCAGCAGCGGAGAGCCTGCCGCTTCTGCTCCTGTGGCCGCCAGCAGCGCCAGCGAAGGCGGGTGCCTTAGGCCGTGCGAGGACAGGGCCGCGGTGGCCGCCGCTTGCGTCGCTGGAGACCCCGCGTCCGCGACGGTGTCCCGCCGCGACTGCGAGGACGGGAAAGCCGGTCAAGGGCGGTCTAATTGGCCCCTTTTCAAACCATCCCCTTCCGTGACGTCCCCGTCGCCTCGCCCCACGGCGCATGTGCGTGGCCAGGGGGGAGCTTGAAAGGCGAGGGTGGCGTCCACGCCAACCCTTGTCCAGACCCCCATCATCTCGGCACCCCAGTTGGAGTTATACTTGAGACCCGAAGGAAAGGACCCATCTCCCGACCCCGACCCTCGACGTCGTAATTTTTTCGCAACGTCGACCCCTAGAGGTCTGGACCCCTTCCCCAGGACCGGTTCTTCCTCATTTTTGACGGTCCCGAGGGTAAATAAAAGGCCCCCGGAGGCCGAAATTAGCAACGAACCTCCCGTCGTGATTTTTTTCACGACGCGGGGAGGTCAGGGCACCCATTGGGGTGAATCGGCCAGTGGGGCCCAGGCCACGTCCACTGAGATAGGCGTCGGTGGATCGTGTTCCGGGGAGGAGGAGGAGGAGGAGGAGGAGGAGG
>CAUYUJ010020203.1:0-15000 GCA_963575745.1 Prorocentrum cordatum
TAGTAGTAGTAGTAGTAGTAGTAGTAGTAGTAGTAGTAGTAGTAGTAGTAGTAGTAGTAGTAGTAGTAGTAGTAGTAGTAGTAGTAGTAGTAGTAGTAGTAGTATTCCTCCTCCTCTTAGTATTCTCAGTAGTGTGTTATTGTTATTTCCTCCTCCTCCTCCTCCTCCTCGTCCTCCTCCTCCTCCTCCTCCTCCGCCTCATCAGATCCTCATCCTCCTCATATCCTCCTCCTCCTTATATCCTATTCCTCCTCCTCCTCCTCCTCCCCCTCCTCCTCCACCTCCTCCTCCTCGCCCCCTTGTCCCCCTCCCCCCTCGCTCCTCCCCCTCCCACCTCCTCATCGCCTCCTCCCTCTCCCTCCTCAATCCTCCCTCCTCCCTCATCTCCCCCCCTCCTCCTCCTCCTCCCTCCTCCCTCCTCCCTCCGCCCTCCCTCCTCCCTCCTCCCTCCTACCCTCTCTCACTCCTGCTTCCTCCCCCTCCCTCCTCCTCATGCCCCTCCCTCCTTTCCTCCTCCCCCTTCCCCCTCCCTCCGCCCTCCTCCAGCCTCCCTCTTCCTCCCTCCCTCAACTCCCTCTCCTGCCTCAATCCCAATTCCCTCCTGCCCTCTCCCTTGCTCCCCTCTCCCTCCTCCTCTCCCTCCTCCCCTCCTCGCCTCACCTCCCTCCCATCCGCCCCCCCGACCCCCCAGCCTCAATCCGCCCGCCTCCCTCCTCCCCCCTCTTCCCCCCTCCTCCCTCACCCCTCCTCCCTCCTCCCTCCTCCCTCCTCCCTCTTCCATATTCCTCCTCCTCCTCTTCTCATCCTCCTACTCCTCACCTCCTCATCCTCCTCCTCCTCCTTCCTCCTCATAAATCATCATCATCATCCTCATCAGCAGCAGCAGCATCAGCGCAGCATCATCAGCAGCAGCATCATCAGCATCATCATCATCACATCATCCATCAATCATCCTCATCCTCATCCTCATCCCCATCCTCATCCTCATCCTCATCCTCATCATCATCATCATCATCATCATCATCATCATCATCATCATCATCATCATCGTCATCATGATCAGATCCTTATCCTCCTCCTCATCATCATTATCATCATCATCATCATCCTAAAAGATAACTCCTCCCTGTCGCACCCCGAGGCAACTTTATAGGGCGGGCCGGGCGTTTCGCCTGAGACTTCCTCACCAATTCTGACCCTGAAGCTTAAACAATGGCAGTTTCACATATGGAGGGCGGGTGGTTTTCAAAATGTGGTTCTCGCCTTAGCGCCGCGCGGATTCGTTTTGAAAAATGCAAGAGCTTCACGGATTGTGGGCGGCTCTTTTTCAAAATGTGGCTCTCGCCTTAGCGCCGCGCACATTCGCTGTAAAACTGTATGCAAGAGCTTCATGGATTGAGGGCGGGCCGTTTTCAAAATATGGCTCTCGCCTTTAACGCCGCGCACATTAGTTTTCAAGCTTTGTAAAAGTTTCACAGATTGAGGGCGGGTCGTTTTCAAAATGTGGCTCTCGCCTTAGCGCCGCGCACATTATTTCAAAAAAATACAAGTGGTTCAAATATTGGGGCGGTTATGTTTCAAAATGTGGCTCTCGCCTTGGCGCCGCGCACATTCGTTTTCAAATTTGCACGGATTCCCACGATCAACGTACCAGATATTGTATTTTGGAAGGATTCTGGATTACTCGTGTGCAACAGTTGTGTTGGTTCGCGGTGTTGACGTCCAAAAAATGGCGCTCTGTCACGATTCCGGATCGTCAAGACGCAGCAGTCAGGTTGATGCGTGGCGTTGAAATCCCGAAAACAATGTTGTGGCATGCTTCAGGATCTTCAAACGGAGGCAGTTCCCCCGATGGAACCTTTGTGGGGGCCTAGAATCTAGAAGAGGGAGCTTGGAGGGAGGATTAATTCCAACAACATCGTTGATGACCCTTGGTTTTACACTGGTCCTCCTCCTCCTCCTCAGATCCACCTCCTCCTCATATCCTCCTCCTCCTCCTCCTCCTCCTCCTCCTCCTCCTCCTCCTCCTCCTCGCTGCGCCGAGGCCCGGGAGAAAGAACGAGCCCCAGGTAGCCGCTGGCCCAGAGGCGCTCCCAAGGTAGCCTTGAGGCGCTCCCAGGAGGCTCCCAAGTCGACAAGTCAGCGAAGGCGCGTTCTTTCGATACCAAATTCCTGGGGTCCCCGCTCCGTCACCTCATCCTCGCCGCGGCGAGGCCCAGAATGGAGAAAAGAAGACGGGGGGCGGCCCGTACAGGCCTCCATCTCGCGCGCCAGAGCGGCGAGCTGCTCCTCGTAGACCTTGAGAGGCAGGCAGGAGCGCGCGCGCGCGCGGAACGGCCAGAACTGCACGGGGCAGGGGGGGACGACTCCACAACACCACCACCACCACCACCACCACCACCACCAACACCACCACCACCACCTGGATGGCGGAGGCAGAGGGGAGTCATAAGTGGTAGTTAGAAGAATAACCGCTTGCAGAAGAATAGCAGTTCGAAGGTCCGCGCAGACTTTCTTGGATTGGAGCTGGACCCCCCTCCCTGGCGCGCGGAGCGCGCCAGGGGCGGCGCCAGAGGCGCCGCCAGGGGGGGGGGGCTCAGCGCAGATCCAAGAAATCCGCGCGGACCTCCGAGAAAAGCCCTAAAGGGCAAAAGCTGCACGGGGGCTGAATTACGTTGAGAAGGTGACCCTGCGCTCGGCAATACGAAAGAGGCGCCGCCAACGTGCCGTGCCGTGCCGAAAGAAAGTGCGTCATTGAAAAGATGGCTCGTCTTCGAGCAGGGTAGAATACATTTCTTTCTGGGACACACTGACCCAGGTCACTCCAGACCTGGGTCAGTCAGGCGTTGCAAGATCCTGCAAAGTCCTGCAGGATCCTGCAAGATTCTGCGCGCAAACCCGGGTCAATGCAACCCTGGCTCTGCAGGATCCTGCAAAACCCAGCGCTCTGCATGACCCCCCTCTGCATTGACCCCGTCCCAAGGCTCCCGAAAATTGCCGCTCTCGCGGGTGATCCGGCACACCCGCAGGACGTCAATTCCACGTGCATCGTTCGGTTTCGCGCGTGTGTTTTTGATGATGCTCGATGATGCGGGGTGCTCCTCGACGGTCCTCGCCGAGAAAAAATACACTCGTCCGAGCGGTGCCAGGCCCCGGCGGCGGTCGTGGCGCGCCGCCCCACCTCCTGGTGCGGGAAGGGCCTGCCCAGGGCCTCGCTTCGCTAGGCAGGGGACCACCCAAGAGGGAAAGCGAGCGCTCAGGCGACTCCCGCCGTGTCGACGTGGGCGCTGGCCTTCTGGCAACGCATCGACCGCTCAGCGCTGAGCGGTTTCTCCAAATGCAGGAGGGCGAGAGGGCCCGCCCCGATCATGAGCGGCGCGCGCAGAAGAGGGCGTGGGTGCGAGGGGGGTGCGAGGCGGGGAGTTAACAAGACCCACCGCCTGGAAGCCGAAGTCCTGGTGCCCCAGCGGGCGGTGGACATGGATACGTTCTGGCCACCGGGGGCCCGAATACGTCCACCTCCACGGATACGTTCTGGCCCCCGGTGCCCTAATACGTCCACCTCCACGGATACGGTCTGGCCCCCCGGGGGCCGAATACGTCCACCTCCACCGCCTGTGGAGGTTCGCAAACATCGATTCCCCAGGCGGTGGCTCTGGATAAATCCCCGCCTCGGAGGCGGGGGGAGACCGCAAAGGCTCTCGGCCCCCTCGTGCTTCTTGTCTGGCCTCTGGAGTCCCCCCTCGTCGTCGCGGCCGGCCGCAGCTCGAAGAACACTGACCGGTGCTGGTCGCAAATCAAACTGCGTGGCCTGTCCGGAGACTCTGCGACAGGTTGTGACCCTTCCGGGTGAGCTCAGGCAGGAGGCCACATGCGAAACCCTACCCCAGCTGCCCCCTCAGTGGGACTCGCATGTGGCCACCGCTAGGGAGAGCATCCTGGCATAGGTAGGAACAGCACCAGGCGCTGCGGTGCTGCGAGCAGTGATGGCGGCAGCCCAAAGGGTTCCTACAAGTGGCGAGAATCACCCAAGATGGAAGGCGGCGAAGGAGAACAACGCGGGCTAGCGGACATGAGCATGAAGTACAGCAGGTTCACGTCGTGATGACATGTGCAGCGGTCTCTGTCACCGCGTGGCTCGATTAACCTTGAAGTACCGCCCCTTCCCGACAGCGGTGGCGAGCCCAGGGGGATGCAGAGGAGGCGGGGCTTCTCAGAAGGCTCGGAAGGCCTCCAGCCTTCTGAAAACTTGTCTCGGCCTTCTCCGAAGGCACCGAAGGCTTCCCAGAGGGCGCGAAAGCATCTGAGAAGCCCCGCCACCTTCGAGAAAGCCTGCCACCCCATCACTAACCCCATAGGCTCGCCGCCAATTCAGGCAGCTGGTGAAATTCAACCTTGAACACCCACGCCAGCGTCGCCTCTGCGCCAAAGCGGCGCAAAGCTACCGTCCTTAATGAGAGGAGCTGTGAAGGGGGGGGCCTCAGCCTGCGACTTGTAGACGCAAAGGAAGCGCTCGCTCCCGCGCCTCTGCTGGGGACGTCCCACGCGTACAGAGGGCAGGTGCCAGTCCATTCATCATGACTCTCCTGATCCCCCTGCTCCTGCGCCGTCTTCTCGCACTTCTACTCCAAATCTGAACCCCTATCCACACTGCACTCCTGACACTACCTCTCTCCATCCTGCTAGCCGCACTCAGACCCCCACTAGTTAGATTCCCGCCGCGCTTCGACAGTGATACGGACTTACAATGGCCATCAGCTAATAATGTGATACAACCTACGTAATAAAGTCTGCTTAGTAGAAAATCAGCGGTCGACGTAAAATGTCCACTGCTGTCTCAACAAAATACTTCGACCGGGTTACCAAGTGGCTCGTAAGCAACTAGGACCTAGCGGAGTGTTAAGCGTGTATAGTAGGTGGGATAACTGCTCCAAAATCCTCTCTCGTCCTCCTCCTTCTCATTCGACTGCTCCTCCTCCCCCGCACTCTTGCATGCGTTGCATCGTCACTGCTTCTGCTCCACGCTGAGCCATCCAAGTCGTAGCATAGTTACTGCGAAAGTAGCAATGGGCTGGAAGTTCACGCTGAGGTGACTTCGACAAGTGCCTCGAGTGTGGCTGGGTGAAGTACTGAGAAAGGGGTGGTGAGCGGTTACCCATTACCATGTGCTTCGGAGCGGTTACCCGAGGCCGCGGTCCCTTGGAAATTGTGCCAGGTTCGCGCCCCCGAGGCCACAACAATCCCACGCAACTTATTTCAAGCCGCGCCCGCGAGGCCAGAATCCCGTATAACTTACGAAAGATCCGCGCCCCCGAGGCCACGATCCCGCGTAAATTGCGCAAGGTGCGCGCCCCCGAACCACGGTCCCTCGCGAATTACACCACATTCACGCCCCCCCCGTACATGACCCTGAGAGTCGCGCCCCCGAAGGCATGACCCCTGCAAGAATTACGAAACAAAGATTCGTGCCCCCGAGGCCACGACCCCTCGTAGAGTACCCAGGATCCGCGCCCACGCAGCCACGATCACCCCCGAGGCCACGATCCCTTGCAAGTCCCCCGAGGCCACAAGCCCTCGCAAAAATGATGCAAGCTTCGCCTCCCCGAGGCCACACATCTCCCGCAATGAAGGCATCGCAGAGGAAACCGCACTCACGACCCCCAGGCCACAATCCCTTGTAAGGTACGCCCGAATTGCGTCCTCGAGGATCCCTAGTACATTGCACCAGATTCGCGCCCCCGAAACTACAAATCTCAGAACAGACACGACAGATTCGCTCCGCCGAGGCGACAATCCGTTGCAAATTACGCCAGGTTTGCGCCCCCAGGCCCACGATCCCTTGTAAATGGCGTCACGACTACCACCCGTCCTCTCATGAGGTTCCGATATTCCTTCAAGTCGGCTCCCAGACACCCCAACATAGCTTTGACAGATCCCATGATGATAAAGAGGGTACCGGCGGTAGAGGTCAAAGCCATACGGATAAATGGTTAATAAATCCATATAAACGGTTCGGTCGTTCCGACTTAATGGCGCTCTCGCCGCAGCGTCGCTGAGCGGCTAGCGAGTTAAAAGACGCGGTAACTGGGTGACTTAACCATTTCATGTCGATGGGCTCAAAGTGCATGGGACGCTGCGGGGAGGATGTACAACTCCGCAGACCAGGCACACAGGAACCAACTTACAAATGCTGACTAGTTGGCACTGCCATCGTGGTGATTGGTGCGGAGTTCTAAGAGGAGGTGCATTGGAGCACAGCCCTCTCTTCCTCTTCCTCGGTCTCGTCCTGATGACGTGGCTCATGTGCGGTCTGGATCTGCTCCCCCCCCGGCTCATCCTCAAAACCTCACTGCCCTCGTCCTCATGGCCATCTTCCCCTCCTCTTCCTCGTGCTCTTCACCAGATCGCGTTCCTCCTCGTGGGCGTCTCCCTCCTCATTGGCCCCCGCCCCCTCTCCACCCCACCACCCTCCCTTTCAAATCATCGCTTCCTCCCTCTCTCACTCGGGGATCCACTGACCTAGGTCACTCCAGACACAGGTCAGTCAGGCGTTGAAGGATCTTTGCAAGACCCTGCAGGATCCATCAGGGCCCTGCACGCTAACCGGGGTCAAGGCAACCCCGGAGTTGCAGGATCCTGCAAGATACGGCGCTCTGACTGACCCCCGTTTGCATTGGCCCCCGTCTCTTGAGCCCCGACTCACCCTGTCCCCCGTCTTGCCGCCACAACCTTCTACTCACCATCACGTGACGCGACCGCGAGGACCGCAGACTCTGAGAACCAGGCGGCCATCAGGCCGGCCACGCGGGGCCTTAAGGGCAGCATCCCCAAGGCACAGGCCACAGGGCACCGACCACACGGCATGAAGCACAGGGTGCCTATTGTTGGGCACCACAGGCAAGAAGGTGCCAACCAAATGCGAGGCAAAGATATGCCCCTATCCGCCGCCTGCGGAGCCAACGTCGTGGGACCCCAGCAGGCTGCGGATGTGAATCTGCGGCCCCAGGGGGGCCCATATAGATCCATGTCCACCGCCTGCCGAGGTACCCAAACATTGATCCCCCAGGCGCTGGCTGTGTACAAATCCCCGCCTCGGACCGCAGGCCACCATACAACACACACACACACACATGCACACACACACATATATATATATATATATATATATATATATATGTATGCACACGCATACACGCACACGCACACACCGTAGGGCACCAACGCCCGAGCGGCCGACCACGAAGCGTGGGGCACCAGCGCACAGTGCACCAACCACAGGGCGCCGGCGGGCGCACGATGGACCACGACCCGAAGGGTCAGTTTTTTAGAGCACGGATACCACAGCCTCGGTACAATCACTGGTCGGGGAATCCGCCGATCCGGCGTGTGAACTACAAGGAGCCTCGGCAAGAGCTTCAGCTCTGAGCCTAAGCCAGAGCTTCAGCTCTGCTGGGGGGGGTCGCCGGGGTGGCTCTGCCGGGAAAGGGGGAAGGGGGGGGGGGGGGCGGTTCCCCATCTGGCGTTTTCTTAATGATTTGCGCATCCCGAAAATGTTTCGGGGGGTGCAAGGGACCCCCCCCCAAGACTCTACCCTCCGAACCCTCCCCGGATCCCCCCGCCAGGAAGGAGGGGAGGGGGGGGGGCGGTCCCCTATCTGGCGTTTTCTTAATGATTTGCGCATCCCCAAGATGTTTCGGGGGTCCCAGGGATCCCCTCAGATCTAGCCGCTACTGCCCCTGAGACCCTCCCCCTCGGAACCCTCCCCAGACCCCCCCCGGGACCGCTACAGGCACCCCCTCGAGGGCACGTCAGCTCCAAAAACCGTCCCGACGACTCCAAGAGCGCCCTTCCTCCCAAACAGCGTCCCCGACGACTCCAAGATCACCGAATCCGGAGCCCCCAGGATCGGCGGCACTGGCCGGAGGCCATTACAAGATGTCGTGTTCCCCTTGGGCTCCTCCAGCTCAGCATGATTACCCCTCCAACCTCCTCCTCCTCCTCCTCTTCTTCTTATTCTTCTTAGTATTATTATTCTTATTATTATTATTCTTATTATTCTTCTTATTACTCTTATTATTAGTATTATTATTATTGTTATTATTATTATGATTAGTATTATTACTAATCTTATTATTATTCTTATTATTATTACTATTCTTATTCGTCTTCTTCTAATTATTATTAGTCTTCTTGGTATTATTATGATTCTTATGTGCATTATTCTTCTTATTCTTATTATTCGTCTTATTCTTATTATTCTTTTTCGTATTATTATTAGTGTTCTTATTATTATTATTCTTATTAGTCTTAGTATTCTTATTATTCTTCCTATTAGTATTATTAGTGTTATTATGTTTAGTATTATTCTTATTCGTATTCTTCTTCTTCTTATTATTATTGTTCTTACTCGTATTAGTATTATTATTCGTCTTCTTGCTATTCTTATTATTATTATCATTCGTCTTATTATTATTCTTATTATTCTTATTCTTCTTCTTATGATTATTAGTATTATTCTTATTCTTCGTATTATTATTCTTATTATTCGTCTGCTGCTTCTTATTCTTAGTATTATGCTTCTTCTTATTCTGATTATTATTATTATTCGTCTTATTATTATTCGTATTATTATTATTCTTCGTCGTCTTCTTCGTCTTATTCTTATTATTCTTATTATTATTCTTCTTATTATTATTCTTATTATTCGTCTTCTTCTTATTATTATGTTTCTTCTTCTTCTTCCTCCTCCTCCTCCTCCTCCTCCTCCTCCTCCTCCTCCTCCTCCTCCTCCCCCTCATTATTCTCCTCTTGATGCAGCCCCCCACCACCTGTGGTGTCGGGCATTTGCTTTGAATTCGCAACGCGGCGCGTCTCCTCTCTTCTCCCGACTCCCGCTGCCTTCTCCCTCCTCTCCTTGCAGCTGCTGCTGTTGGACGGCCTGCTGTGTGCTTTCCTGCACTTGGTATGCGGTCCCCCGCACATTACGGCACACCCCTCACGCGCACCGCGCTCACACATGGGGAGCTCCACCTACGGTCTCAGGGGGCATCACCGCATGCGGTCCCCAACCTTTTCCGGCACACCCCATAAACGGTGCCCTCGCAAGGAGCTCCACCTACGGTCTCAGTGGGCGTCGCCGCAAGCGGTCATAGGTGGAGCCCTCTGCAGTACTGTATGGGGCACGATCTGCATGAGGGGTGTGCCGAAATCGGAGGGGGATGCTATGCGAGTTCCTGCACTGAGGCCGGAGCCACAGGCGAAGCTCCGCATGAGGCGCGAAACGGGCGAGGGGCGTATCGAAGTGGCGGGGGACCGCATGCGTCGGCGCTCACTGGGACCGCAGGTGAAGCGTGTGCCGCAGTGGGCGTGAGGCCGCATGCCGTGGCACCCACTGGGACACGGTCCACGTGAGGGGTGTGTCGAAATGCGTACGGGACCGCCTCTGGTGACGCCCACTGAGACCGTTTGTGGCCCCCCGATGGGGGCATAGTCCACGTGAAGGGTGTTCTGACATGGGCGGGGGGCCGCGTGCGGTGACGCCTGCTGAGACCGTAGGTGGAGCTCCCAACGAGGACACGGGCCACGCGAGGGGTGCATCAAGATGGGTGGGGGGCCGCGTGCGGCGACGCCCGCTGGGACCACAGGTTCGGCTCCCTGCGGGGGCTCGTTCCGCGCGAGGGGTGTGCTGGGATAGGCGGGGGACCGCACGCGGCGACGCCAGTCGAGACCGCAGCTCCCAGCTGGGGGAGCGATCCACGTGCCGGGCGTGCCGAGGTAAGCGGGGGACCGCATGCGGTGACATCCCCCGAGACCGTAATTTGGTGGAGCTCCATTTTTAGGTGGCCACATGCGAACCCTACCCCTACCCCCCACGATTTCTGAGGGGAGGGTGGGGTTCACTTCGCTCGGGAGCTCCCGAACGAGGTGAACCCCACCCTCCCCCTCAGAAATCGTGGGGGGTAGGGGTGGGGTTCGCATGTGGCCCCCTAATTTTGGGGCACGATCAATGTGAGGAGTGTGCCGAAATGGGCGGGTGACCCCAGTGGAGAAACTCGCATGCCGCCCCCCGCCCGTTTCGGCGCACCTCTCACGCGGATCGTGCCCTAGAGCGAGTTCAGCGCGCCCTTGCGCCTCTGATCCGTAGCCTCTATTCGCACTGCCCCGAACTCTGCCCCTGCCGCGGCGCGCAGTGTATGATGAGAGGGCCAGGCTCTGCATTACACACACAGGCTGCAAAGGGTTAGGACCTTCGCAGGGCGAATTGCATCTTCTTCCGAGTCGTCCCCGTCCTCTTCCACAATACAGAGCTCTTCAACATTACATCGCATCACGTCAGGTTATAACACACCAAATCACCATCAGACTGTACTGGGCCCATGTGCCTCTCCCTCTGCCTATTGATCTCTCCCGTAACGATGTCGGCTCTTGGTTTTCACACCCCGTGAACCGTGCATACTTTAACGACCTCCGCTGCCAGGGTGCCTCGGGAGGCTGTCGACCTAAACCTCCGTGAGTATGGATGTCGCGCCGTGTGCTGTTTCCTGTGGGCCCAGAGAGGGCCGAGATGGGGCCCCCAGGAGCACTCTCAGCCATCAGCGCCGGCGCCGCAGGGTGTGCGAACTTGCCGCAGCTTCGCGCGTCGCGCGAGATCTCGCGCGGCCCCCCTGGATAAGGGCAAGCCTGGCATGATAGAGGGGTCCTGAAGAAAACGGTAGGCACCACATGTGCACCCTACCCCTGCAGGTCCAATTTCTGCAACGCTGGCTGCAACCCCTGCGGGGGCGTCCGAGATCCCAGCATCGATTGGACTCGCATGGGTGGGCTTCGCACGAGGTCGCAGAAACCGGCCCCTGGGCCTGGCCCCGAGACCGGCTCTCCATCCCATGACGGCCCTGGGGCCCGCGCCCCTCTCACGGGGACTCCACTCACGGGCACTCTGGCCGGTGACCCGGCGAAACCAGCCCTTCCCGATATACCCAACGCTACAATTGCTAGAGAGAGGCCCCAAAATGACAACTGTCGGCAAATTTCCAAAGCACCCGTCAGCGGGTACCCGTCACGGTGCCGCTGACCCCTGGGCTTCGCCCCGAGACTGGCTCTTCAACCCGTGACGGCCCTGGGGCCCGGAAGGGGCGGACCCAGAGCCCGGGAGCGGTATATAAAGCCTCGGGGCGCCTGTCCCTCAGGACACCCATTCTCCACGGACACCTCCAGCTCGGGGGTCAGAATCGGCCACGGGCCCGTCATGTTATGTTGCATCCTCGGGGGACCTTGTCTATTCCGTCGCAGCCCTATCTGCGTCGAATCCATGTCAAATCCATGTCGGACTCGTCGGATCCGTGTCAAATCCGTGCCGAATCCGCGTCGAATCCCCGCCGAATCTGCGTCGAGTCCGCGCAAAGCCCGCGTCGTGCACAAGAAAGGACAGCAATTTGGGCGACAGGCGCGGCCCCCGAAGATGCAACGTAAGGCCCTTCTTCGCGTGACGGCCCCGGAAGGGGCCGCCCCGGGAGCCGCCGAGCCCAACTAAGCCTCGGAGCGCCTGTCCCTCGGGACTGAGCCTCCTCCACTGATAGACCTCCAGCCCGGGGGCCAACATCAGCCACGGGCCCGTCCAGGGGAGGCGATCTGCTTAGCATTCCGCGGACCGGCCATCTACCCCTAAATGGATTTTTCCGTCGAATCCACGAGAGGAATACGTGGGATGCTCCGAAATGTCGGAGCATGCTACGTACTTTTCGCAAATCCGACGGGAAAATCAATTTCGGGGTAAATCAATTCTGTAGTCGATCCCCTCGTCGAGCCATGGCGAACGCATTTTTCATAGACCCGACGGAAAAATCCATTTCGGGGTAAATCAACTCTGTGGTCGATCCCCTATGGCGACGAGGAGCCCCCCCCCGGCCCGAGGCTCCGAGAGGGCGACAAAACTGGAGCAACAGGCAGCCGTCGAAGACCTCGAAAACCTTCAACAAATCTCAGAAAAACCTGAACCTCGACCCCTACAGCACCGTGAGGAGGACCCCTTCCGCCCCTGGACCCCACGGAGAGGGCGGGGGGGGGGGAGGGCAAAAGCGCCTCGAACCTCGAAAACCTCGAAAACCTCGAACCTCGACCCCCAGGGCACCGTGTGAAGAGGTTCCCTTCCCTCCCTGAGCTCCACGGAGAGGGGGGGCGGGGGGGCAAGACCGCCGGAAACGGCCAACGGTGTTCTGGCCCAGGGCGCCCGGTGCCCCCAGCTTGTTCGGCTCCCGCCCTCCAGGCCTCGGCCACGAGCGGCACACCTATCCGTATCCGTGCTCGGGCGCAATTGAATGGGGGGCGACTAACTGGGGGAGACGCAAGGCGCCCCTTTCGGACCCCAAAGGCCCCCTTTGATGCCCTCCAGGGCCCCTTCAGGGGCCCCATGGGGCCCCTTTTCGGAAGCCCTCGCTGCCTCTCCCCCCCAAAAAATTGGGCGCCCCCCCCCAATACTCGGGGATGGACAGAACCCCCTTTAGTAAAACGTGTGGTTTAGTGAAAACGACCTGAGGCCCAAACCTGGCGGGCGCAAGCCTGGAAAATAACGGCCGCGGCGCCATCTCGAGAACCGAAAACGGACAATTCACTAATCGACGTGTCACTGTTGGGGGTTCTGTCCACCCCGCCAATACGCGCTCTCCGACGCGCCCTCGCGGCTTGCACTCCGGGGCGCGGTGCCGCGGATGCGCGGCCGCACGGGCACGCTCCGCGCGGGGCCTCCGCGAAAACGCGCCCCGCACACATCATCCGCGGGGGCGTCGCGGCCCAGGGGACCAGCCCCGCGGGGCCGCGGCTACGGACATGCCGCTCGCCCAGGGCTCGGGAGGGGTGCCCAGGGATCGGCTCGGACGGAAGCGGACGGGGATGTGGCTCCTCCCCTGCGCGTTGCTCGTGGCGCATGGCTCCTCCCTCCTCCGCCCCTCCCACCCTCAAACATTACCCCAGCGAAGACCCCAACCTATTGGACGGGCATGGAAAGGACCAACATGACCGCTCAATGCACAAGCTCGGGAATGGACAGAGCCCCCTTTAGTAAACCGTGATTAACTGAGAACGACCTCGGGCCCAAACCTGGTGGGCGCAAGCCTGGAAAACGACGGCCGCGGCGCCCTCTCGAGAACCGAACACGGACGATCCACTAATCGACATGTCAAGGTGAGGGCCCTGTCCAGTCCCGACAGGCACTCGTGAGGGGGCTCCGCAGTGCCCTCGATTAGCTTCGCCAGCGAGCGTCGGAACCGGCTCGGTACGCACTCGCGCGGCGCACGTCGCACGCGGAAGGCTGGCCAACCAGGCACGAGGCGCGGAGCACGAGTGCCAAGGGACCACAGGGGCCCTCGGCGGAGCCCCCCTTTGTGGGGCCAGGGAGCGCGTGAGGGGTCTTGCCGACGTAGGGCGGGTGCACACGTGAACTCTGCCGCTGGGGCCCTCGGTGGGGCTGCCTACGTAAGGGAACGAAGAACGACATAAACATCAAAACTTGGAGGTCCGCGCGCCAAGGGGGTCCAGCGCGGATGCGAGAAATCCGCACGGACCTCCGAGTTTGTATGCTTATGGCAGTTTTCGTTTCCCTACTATGGGGCCACGAAGCGTGTGAGAGGTCTGCCGACATGGAGCGGGTGCCCATATGGCCTCGGGAGGAGTCACAGAACTCCCCCCCCGGGCGCCCCACGGCGTCCTGGACGCACGGGCCTGGCCCAAAGTGATGGGATCTCTGGTCGCCACCACAAGATCCTGACCTGAATGCTCATATGACGGGTCGCAGCCGTAGGGTCCTGGGCACAGCGTTCTAGCCCGAATGCGGTTGCTTCTGGTCGCCGGCACCTCACAGCATCCAAGCCGAAGAGCTGGAAGCTGCGGTGTCCGCCACGGAGTACTGGCCACATGCCACTGTCCAGGGTCCGTGCACTGGCATCATCCGCTTTTTCTGTGCAAGCGCTAAGGAAACGGTGGCAGTGGCACGAGGCAGTCTATCAGTTCGGCCACGTCCAGTGGAGGTGTGGCGCGCGAGTGAACAGCAAGCGGTCGGCGTGGAAAACACTCAGACCTCCCGCGTAAAAAGCATGCTAGTTTTTGAGGGACAGCCTAGAAACACGCTGTTTATCAACGGTATGCGCTTGCAGCTTGTAACCAACCTGTCGCGTGTACGACTCTCTTGTACAGCTGCGATGTGGCAGCCTGCTCAGAACTCGTCGCCGTAGCCCTCCTCCTCGCCCTCGCCCTCCGCGGTCTCGATGCCCACCTCCTCGTAGTCCTTCTCCAGCGCCGCCAGGTCTTCGCGAGCCTCGGAGAACTCACCCTCCTCCATGCCCTCGCCCACGTACCAATGCACGAAAGCGCGCTTCGAGTACATGAGGTCGAACTTGTGGTCGATACGGGAGAAAACCTCTGCGATGGCTGTGGAGTTGCTGATCATGCAGCAGGCACGCATCACCTTAGCCAGGTCACCGCCGGGAACCACAGTAGGAGGCTGGTAGTTGATACCGCACTTGAAGCCTGTGGGGCACCAATCCACAAACTGAATGGTACGCTTGGTCTTGATAGTAGCGACCGCTGCGTTCACATCCTTGGGCACGACGTCTCCGCGGTACATCATACAGCATGCCATGTACTTGCCATGACGTGGGTCGCACTTCACGTACATGGATGCGGGCTCGAAGACGGACATGGTGATCTCCGCCACTGACAACTGCTCATGGTACGCTTTCTCCGCAGAGATCACTGGTGCGTAGCTCGAGAGCATGAAGTGGATGCGCGGGTAGGGTACCAAGTTGGTCTGAAACTCGGTGATATCCACATTCAGAGCACCGTCGAAGCGCAACGACGCAGTCAGCGAGGAGATGATCTGCGCCAGCAACCTGTTCAGATTGGTGTAAGTAGGACGCTCGATGTCAAGGTTGCGGCGGCATATGTCGTACAACGCCTCGTTGTCGTACATGATCCGCCACCGCGCTTGCAGCGGTCCGAGTCGGTATGTAT
>CAUYUJ010020203.1:20000-65000 GCA_963575745.1 Prorocentrum cordatum
CGCCTCTCTTGTGCAGCTGCTGTGTGGCGGCCTGCTCAGAACTCGTCGCCGTAGCCCTCCTCCTCGCCCTCGCCCTCCGCGGTCTCGATGCCCACCTCCTCGTAGTCTTTCTCCAGCGCCGCCAGGTCCTCGCGAGCCTCGGAGAACTCACCCTCCTCCATGCCCTCGCCCACGTACCAATGCACGAAAGCGCGCTTCGAGTACATCAGGTCGAACTTGTGGTCGATGCGGGAGAAAACCTCTGCGATGGCTGTGGAGTTGCTGATCATGCAGCAAGCACGCATCACCTTGGCCAGGTCACCGCCGGGAACCACAGTAGGAGGCTGGTAGTTGATACCGCACTTGAAGCCTGTGGGGCACCAATCCACAAACTGAATGGTACGCTTGGTCTTGATAGTAGCGACCGCTGCGTTCACATCCTTGGGCACGACGTCTCCGCGGTACATCATACAGCATGCCATGTACTTGCCATGACGTGGGTCGCACTTCACGTACATGGATGCGGGCTCGAAGACGGACATGGTGATCTCCGCCACTGACAACTGCTCATGGTACGCTTTCTCCGCAGAGATCACTGGTGCGTAGCTCGAGAGCATGAAGTGGATGCGCGGGTAGGGTACCAAGTTGGTCTGAAACTCGGTGATATCCACATTCAGAGCACCGTCGAAGCGCAACGACGCAGTCAGCGAGGAGATGATCTGCGCCAGCAACCTGTTCAGATTGGTGTAAGTAGGACGCTCGATGTCAAGGTTGCGGCGGCATATGTCGTACAACGCCTCGTTGTCGTACATGATCCGCCACCGCGCTTGCAGCGGTTTGTATGCATGGGGCCATTGCGCGTTTCGTTTATTCCGCCTCTTGCAAGACAGCAGAGGAAGCCCCCGACGCATCGAGCCCAACATGCGTTCGCATTTGCTGCGCCAGTTCAGTCTCCCACCCCCAAAACGATGCCAGTCGCCAAACTCCGGGTGGAATCCCCTCCTGGGCCCCCCCCCTCCCCCGCACCCCATCGCCGAGGCGCCCCTTCGAGCGCTGTGCCGGATTCGCGCGGCAGCGCAAGTGGATGGTCACGTCTGTGTGTTCCAGGAGAGAGTGGACGCAGAGCACCGTGTTGTAAGGCTCCACCACTGCCGTGGCGACCTGCGGGCACGCCCACACGGTGAAGGAGACCTTCGTCTTCTTGCCGTAGTCCACGGACAGGCGCTCCAGCATCAGGCAGCCGAGCCCGGAGCCTGTGCCTCCGCCGACGGCGTTGTAGATCATGAACCCCTGGAGGCCGGTGCAGTTGTCGGCCAGCTTCCTGATCCGATCGAGCACGAGGTCGACGATCTCCTTGCCGATTGTGTAGTGCCCGCGCGCGAAATTGTTCGCGGCGTCCTCCTTACCAGAAATGAGCTGCTCTGGATGGAACAGTTGACGGTACGTGCCTGTGCGCACTTCATCGACTACCGTGGGCTCCAGGTCGACGAACACACAGCGGGGGACGTGCTTGCCAGCACCAGTCTCGGAGAAGAACGTGTTGAAGGCATCGTCACCGCCCCCGATGGTCTTATCAGAGGGCATTTGGCCGTCGGGCTGGATGCCATGCTCGAGGCAAAAGAGCTCCCAGCATGCATTTCCAATCTGCACACCTGCCTGGCCAATGTGGATGCAGATCGCCTCACGCATTGTGTCGAATGAGCCTCTTGGTCGAGTGAGAAGCCTGACAGGGAGCGAACGGTCGCAAGGCCGCCGCGTGATGTGACAGCCTGGATCGGAATCGCTCGAGCCAGGCGGCGGCGAGAGAGAGCGAGGGAGCGAGGAGAGACGGGACGGAAGCAGCATTGGCGGCAGAGCCGAGGCGGCGAGGAAGAAGGGGGAAGGTGGGAGGGACTCGTCGAGGGCACATCCTCGTGAAGTCGCGTTGGTTGAAGGCTGGTGCCTCCAAGTGTTACTTTGCCCGTTGCTCGGAGGTTCCTCGGGTTCTACGGGTTCCTCGGGTTCCCCACCCCCTGTGCCTCCTATTGGTACGTTGCCCGTTTCCCGGCGGTTCCTCGGGTTCCCTGGGTTCCTCGGGTTCCCCGCCCCTGCTCTCCAATTGTTACGCTGCCCGCTTCTCGAAGGTTCCTCGGGTTCCGAGCAATGCCGAGCAATACACAGCAATGTCAAGCAATGCCAAGCAGTGCCATCCCATGCAAAGCAACACCAAGCAACGGCAAGCAATGGCAAGCTATGCCAAGCAATGCCAAGCGATGCGCCCAGTGATGCCTAGCAATGCCAAGCAATGCCAAACAATGAAATGCAATACCAAGCAATGCCAACCAATGCCAAGCAACGCCAAGCAATGCCAAGCGATGCGCCCAGCGATGCCTAGCAGTGCCAAGACATGCCAATCAATGCCAACCCAGGCAGAGCAATGCCAAGCAATGCCGCTCAGCGCCAAGCAACGCCAAGCAATGCCAAGCAACGCCAAGCAACCCCAACCAATGCCAAGCGATGCGCCCGGCAATGAGTCCATGGCAACAGACGTTCCCCTAATTGGGTCAGAGCTCCATACGGGACCACGAAGCGTGAGTAATTTTCCGAAATGGGGCGGGTACCCATGTGAACACTGCCAATAGGGCCATCGGTGGAGCTCCCTAGGCGGCCACGGAGCGTGTGAGGGAGACTGCATGCTACGCATGGAACGAAGACAAAGACAAGATGAACGATGAGGTTATGATGTCCCTTTTGATTTTGAACCAGGTACGATGCCCAGTCGTGCCCACCCCCCCCGTCTTCAGGGGTTTCACATCTTTTCTTATGGTGGAATGGGAAGACGGGCCGCCACCCTCGGCACTGCACGTACGGTGCCAGGTCGTGGGCATTTGACCCCCGCGGCCCCTATGATGGGAGCTGCGGGGGGGCGTGAGGCCCGATGGCGGTCCTCACTGGCAAGGCCTATGATGGTCCTCACCGGCGGGGGGGGGGGGGGAAATACCTGAGAAGGGCAGCGAGGGAAACTAAAACCACCGTCCAAACCCAAGCACGAGAGGACCAACTATCAGGAGCGGGCGGTCCACAGGCGGGGAGTCACGCCGCACGCGCCGCCACCTCGCGGCGTCACGCCCCCGTTGAACCCATCGCTCCTATCCCCAGGGGCAGCCCTTTGAGAAGCAGCACAACTCCCACGTACTTACACCCCCGCACTCGCGCAGCTACGCCCACTCGGACTGGTAGTCCCTACGGTGGTCGTGGTCCTCGACGTCCGTCGTCGGCGCTAGGATCGTGGGTATTTGCCGCAGCAATCCCTATGATGGGAGCTGCGGAGGGTGTGAAGCCTGATGGCGGTCCTCACTGCTAAGCCCTATGATGGTCCTCACCGGCGGGGGGAAAGAAGATAACTGAAAAGGGCCGTGAGAGAAACGGAAATCACCGTCAAAACCCAAGCACGAGAGAACCCACTATCAAAAGGAGCGGGCGGCCCACAGGCGGGGAGTCACGCCGCACGCGCCGCCACCTCGCGACGCCACGCCCCCGTCGACCACCCCGCTCATATCCACCCGGGAAGCCCGTTAAGATGCAGCACGAATCCCTCGGACGCACCCCCCCGCACTCGTGTTGCTGCGTCCACGCGCACTGGTAATCACAGTCGTGGTCGTCGTCGTCGCTGAAGTCGTCGGTTCTAGTTTCGTTAGGACTTGCCCCAGCAGCCCCTATAATGGAAACTGCGGAGGGTGTAACGCCTCTTAAGAGCCCTCACTCGTAAGACATTGAATGCGAAGTTCTGCGTTGGTCCTTCTTCCCGAAACAATTTGTTATGGTGGCTTCGCATTGGGTGCGAGGTCCCTATGATGGCATTTCTGGTTGCCTATGATGGCGACACTAGTCGACTGGCAGGGGACAGAGTCCCGTTCACGGTCGACTAGGGGATAATATGCTACGCATGGAATGGAGACGATAATAAAATGAACGACGAGGCTATGACGCCTCTTTTGATCTTGAGCTGGCTATGATGCCCAGTCGTGCCCACCCCGTCTCGTCTTCAGGGACTTCACATCACCCTCTGATGGTGAGATGAGAAGGCGGGCCGCCAACCCCAGCACTGCAGGTACGGTGCCAGTTTCGTGAGGATTTGCCCCCCGCGGCCCCTATGATGGGAGTTGCGGAGGGTGTGAGGCCTGATCGCGGTTAGCAGCGATGGAAACTAAAACCACCGTCCAACCCCAAGCACGAGAGAACCCACTATCAAAAAGAGCAGGCGGTACACAGGCGGGAAATGACGCCGCACTGGCGGCCACCTTTCGGCGTCACGCCCCCGTTGAACCCCTCGTTCCTATCCCCATGGGCAGCCCTTTGAGAGGCAGCACAACTCCCACGTACGTACACCCCCGCACTAGTGCAGCTACGCCGATTAGTAATGGTAGTCCCACATCGTGGCCGTCGTCGTCGTCGTCGTCGTCGCCGAAGTCGTGGTCCTAGACGTCCGTTGTCGGTGCTACGATCGTGGGTTTAGGCCCCAGCAGCCCCTATGATGGAAGCTGCGGAGGGTGTGAGACCTGATCGCGGTCCTCACTGCTAAGCCCTATGATGGTCCTCAACGGCGGGGGGAAGAAGAATACCTGGAAAGGGCCGTGAGAGAAACGGATACCACCGTCAAAACCCAAGCAGGAAAGACACCACTATCAAAAGGAGCGGGCGGCCCACAGGCGGGGAGTCACGCCGCACGCGCCGCCACCTCGCGGCGTCACGCCGCCGTCGAACACCTATTTGGCCACGAAAAGTATGAGGGGTGTGCCGAAATGGGGTGGGGCGTGTACCCACGTGAACCCTGCCACTGGGGCCCTCGGCGAAGCTCCCTATGAAGCCACGAAACGTGTGCGAGGGGTCTGTCGAAATGTGGCGATTACCCATGTGAACCCTGCCACTGGGGCCCTCGGTGGGGCTCCCTATGAGGCCACGAAGCGTGTGAGAGGTGTGCCGAAATGGACATGGGTACGCATGCGAACCCTGCCACTGGGGCCTTCGATGGAATTCCCCATGGGGCCACGAGATGTGTAAGGGGTCTGCCGAAATGGGACGGGTACCCATGTGAACCCTGCCAGGCCCTCGGCGGGGCCCCCTATGGAGCCACGCAGCGTGCGAGAGGTCTGTCGAAATGGGGCGGATTCCAATGTGAACCCTGCCACTGGGGCCCTCGGTGGGGCCCCATGTGGGGCCACGAACAAGTGTGAAACGTGTGCCGAAATGGGGCGGATACCCATGTGAACTCTGCCATTGGGGCCCTCGGTGAAGCTCACTATGGGGGCCACGAAACGTGTGAGGGGCCTGCCGGAATACGAAAAAGGCAAAAGAGAAGAGGAGGGTGAGGACTCCTGCGCTGCTAGAGCCGTCGTGGGGGCCTTCGGTGGAACTCCCCAGGGGGTACGAACCGTGTGAGGGGCGTGAGCTACTTGGTATCCACATGATGATGCTGACTAGGAGTAAGAAAAGGAGGAGGAGGAGGAGGAGGAGGAGAGGAGGAGGAGGAGGAGGAAGAGGGACGAGGAAGGAAGGAAGGAAGGAAGAAAGGAGGGAGCGCGGCGCTGCGAATTCAAAAAGAGGGCCCAACTCCAGGACCAAACGAGGACCGAAATAAACAAATTGGCAAAACGGCTAGCTATTGGAAAAAGGTTGTGCGGATCCGAAAGACAGCCGCTTGGCCCTGACATTGAAGATCTTCTTCCTCCTGCTCCTCCTCTTCCTCCTCCTCCTCCTGCTCCTCCTCCTCCTCCTCCTCCTTCCGCCTGCTCCTCCTCCTCCTCCTCCTTCCGCCTCCTTTTCCTCCTCTTCCCCCTTCTCCTCCTCCTCCTCCTCCTCCTCCTCCTCCTCCTTCTCCTTCTTGTCCTCCTCCTCCTCCTCTTCCTTCCTCCTCCTCCTTTCGCCGTTCCTCGCCCGTCCCCCTTTCCTCGCCCAGGATGCGCCCCGAACGTGCCCGAGTCACGCTGGCGACCGAGCCACTGGGGCCTTCAAGTGAAGACTGTGCCGACATGGACCCGAGTACGCATGCGAACCCTGCAGCTGGAGCCTTCGGAGGAACTCCCTATGGGACCGCCAAACGTGTGAGGGGTGTGCAGAGATAGACCCGAGTACGCATGCGAACCCTGCAGCTGGAGCCTTCGGAGAAGCTCCCTATGGGGACACGAAACGTTTGAAGGGCGCGCCGACATGGACGCGAATACGCATGCGACCCTGCAACTGGAGCCTTCGGAGGAACTCCCTGTGGGGCTACGAAACGTGAAGACTGTGAATGGACCCCAGTCCGCATGCGAACCCTGTAACTGGGAGGTAGGGGGGAATAAGTGGGCCCATCCGTGGGCCCACCGCTGTTTGGAGGTCTGCTCATACGGACGCTGCGTTACCAGTTGCGTCTCGAATTGCGTTGCAGTGCGATCGCATTGCAGTGAATTGAGATGAAATTACGCTGCGGCGCAATCGCATTGCACTGCATTCAGGAAGGGCGGATGGAGAGAGGATGGAGAGGCGGACGGGGAAGGATTGACGAGGGAGGGGACAGAGGGCGTAGTCACCCAGCGCCGCCAGAATGGCAAGAGTTCAAAAAAAAGCCATAGAACACCAAAAATCGACGACTGGCCTAAACAAACTAAAAAAACACAGATGTCGGAACTTATGCTGGCGCAGACGTCCGATCACCGAGATATTTGTCGGAGCCTTGATGTGCTGGTTGTGTTGGACTTGTCTGTTGTTTTTTGGGTGTTGTCTGTGTTTTCCCCTACCTAGGCTTTGCCTAGAAGGTTCTTACTCTGTTAGCTCAAAGGGGCCGGGCAGTGGACCACGCCCCGGGCGGTTCCCCCGGTCCCCGCCCCGCGGTTCCCCCAGTTGCGCCCCCTTACCTGAGCTTTGCGTATCTCACCTTAGCTTAGCTTAGCTTAGCTTGGCTTCATATTAGCTTCGCGTAGCTGTAGCTTAGCTTAGTGTAGCTTCATCTTAGCTTCGCGTAGCTGTAGCTTAGCTTAGCTTAGCTTAGCTTAGCGTAGCATGTGATAGCATAGCCCAGCATAGCATAGCACAGTGCAGCGAAACATAGCATGGCATAGCATAGCATAGCATAGCATAGCGCAGCATAGCACAGCATAGCATAGCATAGCGCAGCATAGCATAGCATATCATAGCCTAGCATAACATAGCGCAGTCTAGCGTGGCATAGCATAGCGCAGCATAGCGCAGCATAGCATAGTATAGCATATCATAGCATAGCAGAGTACATCATAGCATAGCATAGCATAGTATAGCCGCGAAGCAAAGGCAAAGCAACAGCAGCAACAGCAAAGCAAAGCACAAGCAACGCAAAGCAAAAGCAAAAGCAAAGCAAAGGCAAAGGCAAAAGCAAAGGCAAAGGCAAAAGCAAAGGCAATGCAAAGCAAAAGCAAAACCAATGCGAAAGTGTAGATGTAGATGTAGATGTAGGTGTAGGTGTAGATGTGGATGTAGGTGCAGATGTAGATGTATATGTAGATGTAGGTGTAGATGTAGGTGAAAATGTAGATGTAGATGTGAGTCTCGCTGTTGATGTTGATGGATATGTAGATGCAGGTGTACATGTAAATGTAGCTGTCGGTGTAGATGTAGATGTTGCTTTCCCAAATGCTCCAACTCCTAGGTAGGGTCGCACTAGGTAGGGTTGTTTTAAAAGCCCTCCTCAGTTTCGAAGGTTCCTGCACGTCCGCGGGCAATCAAACAAGCAGCGTATGATTATGCACCGTTCCGCCTCCTCCCTCCGGGGGGGGGTGATTCAATCAGATTGATTCTGAAGCCGCGACTGATTATGTTCGACGACCCTGTTTTAATAATCACTGCGCTACACACAGAGGACGCCCATTCCATCAGGAAATAACAGTAGGAGCGCCTCCCCCGCTGGAGGCAACAATTTCCAACAGCTTGCCTTCCCTTGTCTCTCTCATCCATCGTCCTCCTGCCTCTGTACACTATGATGATCCACCCTTGGGAGAATGATTGCGTCTAATCGACTCACAGACTAAGTGACATACCATCGAATAACAAGATAAACAAGAGACAGCAATTGCCAAGATGCTGTCTTGTCTTGTACATAGTGAGGAGGGGTCTAAAAAACTATATATATATATAACAATTAAAGAAAAGAAGAACAAAAACTATACAAATACAATCCAAATAAAAACGAATCAAGGCTCCAACATATAATCTCGGTGATCGGACGTCTGCGCCAAAAAAACAAGATATGTTTTTAAGTTGTTCTAGACCTGTCGATGTGTTTGTTGGTTGATTGTTTTGGTGTTCTATGGCTCTTATAGAACTGTTGCCTCTTTGGCGGCACTGGGTGATTCCGCCCCCCCCCGCGTTGCTACTCTATGATTTACGAATTGATGTTGATACTGGGGAACCGTGCGCCTGCATGTGAACGCACAGCCGTTGATACATGATCAGTGCTGTGTCGGTTGAAACATATTTACGCAACATCGTCAATTCTCACAACTACCCTCTTTCCTTTGTTCTGCTGCTCTGCCATATCCTACTCTAACATGTTATTCCTCCTCGCTTCCCTCCTTGCCACCCCTGCCTTCGAGTGATTCGTGTTGCGCAATGTGACTTCAAGGGGCGATTCAATAAAATAGCTGTTGGCGGTTGATGACAGCGGTGCAGATGTTGACGAGTTACGCGCATGGACGGTTCGGTTCCCCAACCCACAAGTGGGCCCACCTATTCCCCTGGCCCCGAGGCTGGAGCCGTCGGAGGAACTCCCTATGAGGACACGAAGCGTGTGGAGGGCGCGCCGAAAGGGACCCGAGTAGGCATGCGAACCCTGCAGCTGGAGCCTTCGGAGAAGCTCCCTATGGGGCCGCCAAACGTGTCAGGGGTGTGCAGAGATGGACCCGAGTACGCATGCGAACCCTACAGCTGGAGCCTTCGGAGGAACTCCCTATGGGGACACGAAGCGTGTGAAGGGCGCGCCGAAATGGACCCGAGTAAGCATGCGAACCCTGCAACTGGAGCCTTCGGAAAAAATCCCTGGGGAGCTACGAATAGTGTGAAGACTGTGCCGAAATGGACCCCAGTACGCATGCGAACACTGCAACTGGAGCCTTCGGAGGAACTCCCTGTGGGGCTACAAAACGTGTGAAGACTATGCCGAAATGGACCCCGGTACGCATGCGAACCTTACCTCTTGAGCCTCCGGTGCTCCCCATTGGGCCACGAAACGTGTGAGTGGTATGCCGAGGTGGACCCGAATAAGCATGCGAACCATACCACTGGAACCTTCGGTGGAGCTCCCTATGGAGCCACGAACAAGTGTGAGGGGTATGCCGAAGTGGACCCGAGTACGCATGCGAACCCTGCCACTGGAGCTTTCGGTGGAGGTCCGTCTGGGGCCACGAAACGTGTGATGAATGTGCCAGAATGTGCCCGAATACGCATGAGAACCTTGCCGCTAAAATCTCAAGTGAAGCTCCCTGTTGGGCCATGAAACTTGTGAGGGTTGTGCCGCAATGGACCCGAGTACGCATACGAACCTTGCAACAGGCGCTTTCGGAGGAACTCCCTATGGGGCCGCCAAACGCGAGGGGTGTGCCGAAGTGGACCCGAGTAAGCATGCGAACCCTGCCACTGGAGCTTTCGGCGGAGCTCCCTATGGGGCCTCGAAACGTGTGAGAGGTGTGCCGAAGTGGACCCGAGTACGCATGCGAACACTGCAACTGGAGCCTTCGGAGGAACTCCCTGTGGGACTACAAAACGTGTGAAGACTGTGCCGAAATGGACCCCGGTACGCATGCGAACCTTACCTCTTGAGCCTCCGGTGCTCCCCGTTGGGCCACGAAACGTGTGAGTGGTATGCCGAGGTGGACCCGAATACGCATGCGAACCCTACCACTGGAACCTTCGGTGGAGCTCCCTATGGAGCCACGAACAAGTGTGAGGGGTGTGCCGAAGTGGACCCGAGTACACATGCAAACCCTGCCACTGGAGCTTTCGGTGGAGGTCCATCTGGGACCACGAAACGTGTGATGAATGTGCCAGAATGTGCCCGAGTGCGCATGAGAACCTTGCCGCTAAAGTCTCAAGTGAAGCTCCCTATTGGGCCATGAAACTTGTGAGGGTTGTGCCGCAATGGACCCGAGTACGAATGCGAACCTTGCAACAGGCGCTTTCGGTGGAGCTCCCTATGGGGCCGCCAAACGCGAGAGGTGTGCCGAAGTGGACCCGAATACGCATACGAATCCTGCCACTGGAGCTTTCGGTGGAGCTCCCTATGGGGCCACGAAACGCGTGAGAGGTGTACCGAAGTGGACCCGAGTACGCATGCGAACCCTGCAACTGGAGCCCTCGGAGGAGCTCCTTATGAGGTCGCCCAACGTGTGTGGGGTGTACCCAAGTGGACCCGAGTACGCATGCGAACCCGTCACTGGAGCTTCCGGTGGAGCTCCCTATGGGACCACGGAACGTGTGAGGGGTGTGTCGAACTGGACCCGAGTACGCATGCGAACCCTGCCACTGGAGCTTTCGGTGGAGCTCCCTAGGGGGCCACGAAACGTGAGGGGTGTGCCCAAGTGGCCCCGAGTTCGCATACGCACCTTGCCACTGGAGATTTCTGTGAAGCTCCTGATTGGGCCACGAAACGTGTGAGGGGTGTGCCGAGATGGACCGAAGTGGACCCGAGTACGCATGCGAACCTTGCAACAGGCCCTTTCGGTGGAGATCCCGATGGGGCCACAAAGCGTGTGGATCGAGATCAGGATGATGACGACGGCTATGCTGCTGATGGTGATGATGATAATGGTGATGATTAGTAAAGTGATGGCGACGATCATGATGAAGATGTTGAGGATGATGGTGATGATGATGATGATGATGACGATGATGATGGTGATGTTGGTGCTGAAGTCGATGATGATTGTGACGATGATAATATGATGGTGCTGATGATAGTGATGATGCTGATGCTGACGATGATGATAGTGATGGTGGTGGCGATGGTGATGATGATGCTGACGATGAAGATAGTGATGGTGGTGGTGATGGTGATGATGATAATGATCATGATGATCATGGTGATGGTGGTGAATGTGGTGATGAGAAAAGCCAAGGATAGTGATGATGATGATGATGCTGATGATGCTACCAATGATGATGTTGATGATGACGGTGATGATGATGATGATGATGATGATGATGATGATGATGAGTCAGTGATGGTGTTGATGATGATAATGGTGATGATGATTCTGATGATGGTGATGACGATGATGATGATGAAACGGAGATGATGATGATGATGATGCGAAATTATGATAGTGATGATGATGCTGATGATGATGGTGATGATGATGATGCTGATGATGATGCTGATGATGATGGTGGTGGTGATGATGATGATGACGAGTCTGACGAGGATGAGGCGGACGATGAGAGGAAGGATGGTGAGGAGGAGAGAAGGATGGGGAGGAGGGGAGGAGAAGAGGAGAAGACGCGCGGCGCTGCGGATTCAAAACGAGGACCAAGCGCACAGAAGGGTTGGGAGAAAAAAAAATCCAGAAAATCCGCGGATCCGGCATGTGAGTCTAAGATATTTGGATCACATGTGTCATTAATTGGTCTATGTTGTACTTCAGTTCTTCTTTGAGCTGGTGTCTTCTATTCTCCAGTTACACATCTACATATCTGTGGGATTACATAACATACTTGACGTATCTGCATGTGATGCTATGCCCTGACGTTACGTGGGGCTGGGAGGGACCACTCCTGAACAACGGTCGCCGCAGCTCTTCGAGTTGCGTGGTGTCCTCACACGCCTACGGATTGGGGACACAGCTTGGTTCTACCCCCCCGTGTGAGAATGAGAAGTCCAAGCTGAAGCTCTGCTTCAGCATGAGCTTTAGCTCTGCTTGGGAGGGGGGGAGAGGGGGGGACGTAATTACCTGACGAATTAAGTGCTCGGCACCCCCCCCCCCTGCCAGCCCCCAGGAGAGAGGGGAGGGGGGAGGGGGGGGGGCACAGGAGAGGGGGGGGGAACAGGAGAGAGGGGGATCACCACCACCATCGTCACATCACCATCACCATCATCATCATCATCAGCATCATCATCATCATCATCATCATCATCATCATCATCATCATCATCATCATCATCATCATCATCATCATCATCATCATCCGGAGCGCCCCGGATCCTGGCATCATCATCATCATCATCATCATCATCATCATCATCATCATCATCATCATCATCATCATCATCATGATCATCATCCGGCACTGGCCGGAGGCCACTGGAGGCCACTACAATATCACAGATCCCAGCGCCCCAGGGATGGCCAGGTAGGAGGCAAGCTGGCACGCAGGAAGGAGCGAGGTGAGAGCAGGAGAGAAGGGGAGAGGTGGCGGGAAGAAAGGAAGGTGAGCGACCGCAGTGCTCTATTCAAAACGAGAACCCAACGCAGGAGGGTTGGGAAATATATGTCCCCAGGGGCTCCTTGAGGGATCGTTCCCAGGCGTGCGACGGGGAGGATCGCGACTCGGCTCACGCGGCCGGCTTCCCCGGCGCCTCCAAGACACCAGAGGCGCCAGTGCTACAGTGCTACAGGGGAACAAACAACGCCATGCGAGGCCTCCGAGATGGGGTCGGAGTAGATGGGGTCGGAGGATCGCGCCGCATCGCCGATGCATTGGCGATGTATCGACGATGCATCGGCGATGCACCGGCAACGTCGGCGGTGCACTGGCGACGTCGGCGTGGAGAAGCTCGGGCTCCACATCGAGCCGCATCGACGATGCATCGGCGATGCGGCGCGATCCTCCGACCCCATCTACTCCGACCCCATCCAGTAGGCCTAGAGACATAGGCGGAAAGGTCAGACGACCGCGCGGATGCCTCGGATCGGCTGTGGGGCCCCCTGGCGCGCTCCGCGCGCCGGGGAGGGGGGTCCAGCGCTGGTCCGAGGAAGCCGCGCGGACCTCGGAGATGTGTATTGCCCTGAGCGTGTCGGGGAGAGCGCGCGGCGCCGGGGCCGAGGCCAGCTGCATATGCAGCAAATTTCGCCTCCCCCCCTTTTCCAAGCCCTCCCGTTTCGCTCGACCCAGAGGGAGGCCGTGGGGGCTACCGCTGGGCCAAGGCCATCGACGCGACGGCAGCACCCTCGGGGAGCGGTGAAGGCGCATCCGTTTGGGCGGGGGCGCGCCGGGAGGAGTGGCTGTAGACCTGGGGGAACTCCTCGGCGGGCGTCGCCAGCCGCGAATCCGCGCCGCCGCCGCCGCCGCCGCCGTCGCCGTCGTCGGAGGAGGGGGGAGAGCGAGACAACGAGCCTGCCGTCGACCAGGCCCCCGAGAGGCCCGAAAGCAACCCCAAAACGCCTCCAAGAGGCGTTCGAAAGGCCTCTCAGGAGATCCCAACATGCATCCAAAAAGCCAGTAACAAACAACCAAAGCACGGCGGCGGAATGGGCCGAAGGTCACAATGATGTATTTGATAATCATATGCAACCGTCTATATAATAAACATATGAATGTACAAATACATATATATGACCTGTATACATGCACAACTACAATCATTCATAAATGTTTGCATACATACATACATACATACATACATACAAAACTATACATACATACATACATACATACATACATACATACATACATACACACACATATATACATACATACATACATACATACATACATACATACATACATACATACATACATACATACATACATACATACATACATACATACATACAGGCAGGCAGGCAGGCAGGCAGGCAGCCGTACATACATACATACATACATACATACATACATACATACATGCATGCATGCATGCATGCATGCATGCATGCATGCATGCATACGTACATACATACATACATACATACATACATACATACATACATACATACATACATACATGCATGCATGCATACATACATACATACATACATACATACATGCAACATGCATGCATGCATGCATGCATACATTCAGGGAGAGATATGCATGTGTATACATACATATATATATAGGGGGGGGGGGGGGGCGGCACCCCCTGGCACGACCCCCCCTCCCGCCTTCCTGGGGTATTTCATACAGGGCGCACCGACGACCCCCCCATCTCCAACTTTCCCGGGAGGTTCCGAACCGGGCGCAGCGACGGACCCGTCCTCCCCCTCAACTGTGGTAGTGGAGCGGGGGGCTCCTGTGGGGGTAGGGGAGGGCTCCTGTGGGAGTGGGGGTGGCTGCGTGGAAGTGGGGGGTGGGTCTATGGGGCGTGGGCCCACCCCCCAGATGGATGAATGGAGGTATGAATGGATGGACGGATCGACAGACGACGGATATGAGATAGATGGATCACAAGAGATGGCGGGAGGCGCTGGTACGGAGCGAAAGGGATGGAGAACCAGAGGAGGACGAGAAGGAGGAGGAGGAGGAGGAGGGTGGGAGACTGGAGAAGAGGAGGAGGAGGTGGGGGTGGACGACAACTGGATACTGGATTGGCGGCTGAACGACGGGTCCTCCGTTGAAGGAGGAGGAGGGGGCAGAGGAAGAAGAGGGTCAGCAGGATGATAATGACGACGAAGATAACAATGACGATGACGATGACGATGGCGATGACAGTGATGATGGTGATGATGATGGTTATGATGATGGTGGAGGTGATGGTGGTGGTGATGGTGATAATGAGTATGATGATGGTGATGATGATGATGATGATGATAATGACGATGATGATGGTGATGATGATGTGGATGATGGTAATGATGGTGATGATGGTGATGATGGTGATTACTATGGTGATGATGATGATGATGACGACGATGATGATGATGATGGAGAGATGATGGTGATTGTGCTGATGGCACTGATGAAAATGATGATAACAATGATTATAACGATAAGAACAATGTCACCATTGAATGCACTGATAAACGAGTAAGAACAATAATAGCAACAACACGAATTAAAATGATATCCCGAACGGCATAAATCATAGTATTTAAGCATAGTAATGCCAGTAGTCATTTGAAAAGCCATGATAATAATGGAATAGTGATAGCAATAAGAAGAACAGAAAATAGTAACAATAGCGATGATAAAAAGAATAATAATATTTATAATGCTACAATATGAAGAAACAACAACAACAACAACAACAACAACAACAAGAACAACAACAAAAACATGACAACGACAGTAATAATAATAATGCCAACACCCATCATGCATCTGAAAATAACGATAATACAAAAACAACAAACATGAGGATGATGATGCTGATGATGATGATGAATATGATGATGATGATGATGATGATGATGATGATGATGATGATGATGATGATGATGATGATGATGATGATGATGATGATGGTGATGGTGGTGGTGGTGGTGGTGGTGGTCATGATGATGAGGAGGAGGAGGAGAGCCGAGGAGGGCCGAGGAGGGCGATGGAAGGATGAGGAATCGAGAGGACCGGTGAGGAGTGCCGAAGAGTACGACAGAGTGGAAAGAGTCGAAGGAGGGGGCGGAGTGCCGGGAAACCTCCAGAGATTCTAGGGGCCTCTGGAGGTCTCTAGATGTCGTCGTCGCCGTCGTCGTCTTCGTCCTCGTCCTCGCCCTCGTCGTGCTCGTTCTCGTCGTCTTCGTCGTCGTCGCCGTCGTCAGCGTCGTCAGCGTCGTTGTCGCGGCGATGAGGGCATTGAAGCGGGGAGGAATCGGAAAAGAGTACCAAGGAGAGCCCAGGAGTGCGATGGGCCGGGGAGGAGTGTGGGAAACTGGGAGGGGAGCCGCGGAGCGCGATGGATTGGGGATGAGCCTGAGGATGAGCGAGGAGGAGTGCTGAGGAGTGGGATTGAGTGGGAAGGAGTCGGGACGAGTGCATAGGAAGGCCGCAGAGTCCGATGAAGGGGGGAGTCGGGAGGAGCGGTGAGGAGCGCCGAGGAAAGCGATGGATTGAGGAGGAGGAGTCCGAGGAGGCGGGGGGGATCCTGGGGAGACCTCCGACGTACACATGGACTTCCGAGGGCGTCTGGAACCCTACTCCCAGAAACCACTGGGGCTTCTGGGGGCCTCGCGGGATCTTTGAATGCCTCGCCGTCGCCGCCGCCGTCGTCGCCGCCGTAGCCGCCAACGCCTCCGCTGGCACACACACACACACACACACCGGGCGTTCCCACGCGCTCTGAGGCTGCGCGTTGGGGCCATCCTGGGGGGTTCGTACCGGTCCGCACCAACGCTGCGTCCCGAGAGTTTCGTACCGGGGCGGACCTGCCTGCCGGGTGGTTTCGTTCACCCCACGTGGTTTCGTATCGGCACGCACCAGCGGTGCGGCCAGCACGAAACCCAGGACGAGCGATTATGCGGGGGGTCGCTCCGCACCAGGCACCGCTCATGTTGAGATATTCACATATATATATATATCCTTGCGTACATACACATATATACGTATACACACATATATATATATATATATATATATCCTTCGCCAAACAACGCTCTCCCAGGCCTGCACCTGTTTTTTCTATGTGAGGCGCAGATCTGGCTACAGGCCCCGATGCCACGAAGGCTGACTGAACAGGCACCGGATGCGCCAGCAGGACTTAAAGACACAGACAATCCAGGTGGATGAAACGAAAAGCGAGAAGAGGAGGGGGGGAGGGAGGGAGCGATTTTAGCACAAATGTGGCACCGTGCGGCGGTGGCGAAAGAGCTGGACTGATACCAGGATGCCCGTTCGCAGAACTACAATCCTTCGCCAGACAACGCTCTCCCAGGACTGTACATGTTTTCCCGCGTGAGGCGCAGATCTGGCTGCAGGCTCCGATGCCACGAAGGCTGGCTGAACAGGCACCTAATGCGCCAGCAGGACTTAAAGACACAGACATTTCATCAACACGCATAGTATGACTCTGGCCAGGGCCCGCTAAAACTAAGGATGAATCCGTGCACACATTTTCTCCAGGCTTGAACTAGCAACGGAATTGAAAAGCACGAAGCTGCTTGCAGGGCAAACTTACTGAGGTGGCAGCGCTGCTCGTCAACTTCGAACCCTCAAGCACTTGGTGGCGGCAGCCAGTTCGAGAGCAGAGTCCCTTCTTTTCCAAGCAGATGCGACGGAGCCGATCGAGCCCTGCGACCCACCATCCCTGGATGCGGGTCCGTTTTCGATAGACGGCTCCGCATTGGCAATTATCGAGAGTAACCTTAATGCTGCACGAACGTTCACAAATACTGACAACGGCAGGAATGTTCCAGAGAGCGGACCCAGCAGGGTTCTCAAGGAGTACAGCATCCCTGTGACGCACGCATGCTCTAATCACGGCGACGGTGAACAGGGCCGTGGCGTTGCCGACCTCGATGCGCTCGCGGTCGGCGGCACGCGCCCAGGCGCCTGGACGACCCCAGATGCGATCGACATCGCGGAGCGGCCCACCGGGGCAGCCCGCCTGACCACGCCGAGCGGCGCTCCAGGACGAGCACGGAGTGCCCAGCCACGCCCCGTCGATCAGCTTCTGCCTGATCCAGCTGAGCAGCACCTCTTGGACCCGTTCGAGAACGAGGCCCTGAAAATGGCTGCCGCGCACCTCGACAGCGACGGCGCCGCCGAACGACCGCAGACACGCGGCGATCCGCGCGGCGCCGGCGAAGAGCTCCAGGAAGAGCCCGCCGCCCTGGCGCCCGCGCCTCGCCCGGGCCACCTCGGCCGCCAGGCGCTGCTTCAGCGCCGCAGCCGCGCCGCGGCCGGCGGCGGCACCGGCGGCGGCAGATCCCCGAGGAAGATCGCCGGCAGGTTCGCCCCGACCCTCCGGGCGAGGGCGAGGGGTCGCCTGCGGCCCCTTGCGCCGAAGGGCGCGCAGCAGTGCCAGAGGGGGCGCAGCTGCGGAAGAAGGGGGGGGGCCTCCGACACGCTCGGCACGTTGCGCAGCACGGGCGCGCGGTGCACGGCGTCGAGCGACCAGCGGCACCCCTGCGGCGGCCGCTCCTTCAGCGCGGCCAGGAAGGCAGCCGGCCGCTTGCAGCCTGGCAGATCCAGGAACGCGCTGTGGTCGAACCCGCCGGTCTCGCCGAGGCGCTCGTGCTCGCGCGCGCTCGGCGCCAGTGCCCAGCGGGGCGGCCCCCCGGCCCCAGGGGCGGGCGGCGCGATCGGTACTGGCGAGTGCCCGATCAGGTTCCCGGGCCAGAGATACTCCACGAAGTCGACCAGCGCGCCCACGGCCCCCCCGAAGCACTCCAGCCACAGCTGGCAGCCGAGCAGCCCCATCAGCCCAGCGAACGGCAGCGGAGCGCGGCTGTGGACGGGGAGCAGCTTGCGCCACCCCTGTACCGCCCGCCAGGCCCGCGGCAACCGCTTCTGCGCGCGGAGCTCGGGCCACGGCCACTGCAACGCCGCCAGGAACTCGGGCCCGTCGTCGGCGAAGCGGCCCTTCTGGCGGACATCGTAGAACCACAAGGTCACGGCCACGCCGAGGGACTGCTGCCCCAGCTTCTCGCCCGGCCGGTCCACGTAGTCCCGGCGCCGGCCCAGGCGGCGCCAGTGGCCCTCCAGGGTCGAGGGTCGCCCGGAAGGGAGCCGCCGCCCGCTCCGCGGCAGGCGCTGGGCGATGGACGCGCCCTAAACGGAGCAGTCGGCACTCCTCGTCGCCCGCTTCTTGCTCTGCGTCACGTGCTGCCTCGGGGCCAGGAGGCTCACCTGGCTGCCAGACGTCTTCGGCCCCGTCGAAGCCGCGGGCCTCCTCTGGGCCGAGTGGCGCCGAGCCCCGGGACGCGGAGGAGCAGCCGCAGCCAATGTCAACCTCGTCGTCGGAGTCTGGGCAGAGGGAGTGAAGCGCGGCAAGCTCGAGCTCTCGCCGCAGCGCCTCACCTCCTGCCCCAGCCTTCCGCCCACGCAGACCCCGGCAGGCATCGGCCAGCCGCTCGAAGTCGATGCGACTTGGAGCCCGGCGCCCCCTCGATGGGGCGCCCGCGGGGTTCAGCTCGCCGGGCGCCAGGTGGACGTGGAAACGACAGACGCTGAAGAGCGACAGGGCCGCGACCTCCCTGCGGGCGGGAAGGAGGCGCCGGGGTCGCGCCCAGCCTTTTGCCAGCGACAACGCTAGAAAGCCAGATTGTCCACGAGGAAGAGGGCGCGCCGACAGTGGTGAGATTGAGAATGAAGGAGGCGTCGAACGGCCATGACCAACGCCCTGCCCACCACCCTCATGACCCCCCCCCCTCCTCCTCGCGCCAACGCCCCAGAGCGCGCCGCTTCCCGGGGGCGTTAGCGACCGCCGTTGCAGGCACGTCGTCGAGCAGCGCGGCCTCGCGCCCCCCCCCCCCCCCAGGGCCTCGCACCCGCAGCCGACCGAACAGAAGGGTCGAGGCGCAGGTCGTCGAGGCCGAATCCGAAGACATCGGGGCGCCAGACGTGCTCTCTGGCGTCGATGGCCTCCTCCGCCCGAAACCTCCACCTCTCATCGCGTCGCCCCACGAGCGCGGCGTCGGAAACGTCCCACCGTGCGCAGCACACGCCGAAACCCGCGGTCGACGCGTCGCTCACGTGCGCCAGCTCACTCCAGGGCACGCGCGCGCAGTGCGACAGCATCGGCAGCAGGTCGCGGATCCACCGCAGCTCCCGGCAGACGGCGGGCCACAGACAAGCCACTGCATTCAAGTGGCTCTCGGCGAAGCTGTAGCAGGCGTCGACGATCGATACGGCCTCGCGACGCAAGGGACTCGCCCAGGTGAAACGACCGATCAGCTCACGGATCCCCCCGCCGCTCGCCTTCCCGTCGCCCAAGGCAAAATCGATGGCCAGCCTCGGCCTCCAGCCTCGGCCAGCCTCGGCCAGCTGACCCCGATGACGCGCCTGCCCCCTCGAAACAGAGCCCGGTCAACTCACGGGACGCCGACCCAGGGGGCACATCGCGACAGCCAAAACCGAGACTCTGTAGAACGCCCCATGCCTCAGAAACCCGAGACGCGGCAAAATCGGGGCCCAATGAGGCAACAGCGAAATTGTCTACATACACTGCGTACTTTACAAAACTGCTGGAGAAGCCCCCGATCCGACACCTCGCCCTCGCTGCCATGGCCAATCGCGCGCATTCCTGCGGCGACGGCAGCCTGACAGAAGAACAAAGCCCAAGACCAACCCATGGGCAGGACGCGGAGGCGAGGCGACCAGGGGGGGCCGAGCCGAACGCGCCCCTCGGCCGTCAACCCAGGGATCGAGTCGGTTTGACAGCGGGCACAATGAAAAAGTCACACATTCCGGGCCCCAGGGCGATCCTGTAAAAGGCGGCCTGGACGTCGCATTGCGCTATGTGAACCGGCCGGCCCCCTTCGACTTCGACGCGCCCCCAAGACCTACTCGCGGGCAACGCGGTTTTCGACGGGGGCCGACAATGTGAATTAGCAGCACGGGCGCCAAATATCACGCGAAGAGAGGGAGATTTTCTCGTCGGAAGAATATTCCCACGGCGGCAGGACGAGCGGCAGCGAAGTCCACAATGCCTCTCACACGGAGGCATCCGAGAAACTCGCCGTGCACCTTTTGTCTCTTCACCAGTCCCGGGTCGGAATAGATGGAGGAAGATGAGAAATCCACGCCGGAGTCGGCCCCGCAGCCCTCCTCGCGGAGCAGCCGGGATCTCCACTCCGTCCACAGATCGAGCTCCCAGCCACGAAGCACAACATACAGGTCTCCCGGCTCGGACGAGGCTGGGGGCAGCGAGACAGCGCCCGCTCGGTGCGGAGATGGAAGGCCCGCGGCGTCGGCCTCGGAGGCGTAGCTGGCGCGGGCGCCGCAGAGCTCCCGGAAGGCTCCCGCGGCGTCACCTGTCGAGCGGGGGAGGCCCGACTGCCTGGTAGAGAGCCTTCATTCGCTCGAGACAACCGAGCTGGCTGGCTGACAGACGAGCTCCTGTTGACCTGTCTCCGCCGCCAGGGTGGCCAAATAGTTCGTTAAGTGCAGAAACGCCTCGCTTGCACCAGGACTGCCAATGCTGCTTGGCCTCCGCGCGTCTCCTCACCGCGCGGCACGCCGAGCTCTGGCGCCCGCGTGGAGGAAAAGTAAAGGACAAGGGGGGGGGCTCGCGCGGCGGGCTCTCCGAAATGCTACCGCCCGGCATCTGGCCAGGCACGAGGTAGCTCGGGCCCCGCGCCAGAGCGGGCGATGGGCGGCCGAAAAAGAGGGCGGCGGCCTGGCCTAAGCCGACGCCTGCGCTCGCTGGACGAATCTCCATCGCCCTCGAGAGAGAGCCTTTCGCTTCTCAAGGGCTTTCATGCGCCCCTTCATGGCCTGGCACTCGTACGAGAGCTTCTTACCAACTCAGGTCCCCAGCTCCGACGCAACGCGGAGCATGCCACGAGTGGCTGGGCTCCCGAGGTAAGGGTGGGCGTCGTCGAAAGGATCAGCAACAACGGCTGCCTTGCCGAGGTTCTGGGAGCCCCGGTTGGTGAACTTCTTGCTGCGCTCCAGCTCTATCGGCTGGGCTCGGCGGCAGGCGAGCTCCGCCCGCGCCAGCTGCAAAAGGTCGAGCAGGTCATACTCCGCCTCGAAGTACAGCAGGCCCGTGACCATCGCGAGCTCGATGGCGCCAACGTCCGACAGCTGCAGCTTCCCGTATACGAAGAAGCGCGCGTGGCGTTGCTCGGGAGTCAGGAAGTGCTCTGCGACGGCGTTGAGCACGAACAGAACCATGCGAGGGTCGTTGAAAGGCCACTCATCCCAGCTGGATTCCGGCAAGGCGTCCCCGACCAGAGGGTCCAGCCTGGGGTTCCCAATCATCTTCAGCGGATCCTTCAGCCAAGTGCCGTTGTCGGCCCTGGTGCCGAGGGCCCGCTGGCCGCGTCCCGCCAGCCCCCACGCATCCACGATGTCATCCTCGGCACACCTCACCGGCGGGGGCTGCGGCACTGCGTCACCGACCGAGCTCCTGAGGGTCGACCGCCACTCGTCGGCGCATCGCGCCCAACGATCCTCGGTCACCCGCTCCACATGGACCGACGTGGCGCCGTTGAGCGTGGGACCCTTTGTCTCGCAGGACACCTGCGGCTCTCCGGTCTCTGCGTCGAGGTCAACTCCGTTCGTCGGGTCGGCCACGACCTTTGCCCCAGGCTCGGCCGCCTCTGCCGGTGGCGGCAGCAGCGGCCCCGCGCGGCAGCAGTCGGCAGCAGGTGCGACTCGGCGGGCTCGGCCCCGTCGCCCACGGCGTCGCCGGCCGGCGGCGTCGCCGCGCCTCCGACGGCCTCCGCGTCGCCAAACTCGACCGTCTGCTTCCTGCGCAGTCGCCTGGCTGGCACGATGGCCGCGGGAACCCTCTCGGACGGCAGCTCGCTGACGCCCAGCTTGTTGTGGTAGTCCTCGCCACGCTGCACCAACTCGTGCACCCATGCGGCTTGGACGTCCCCGTCCGTCGTCCTCCCGTCGTACAGGGGGTAGGCGTCGCCCTCCGCATCAGCCGCAGGGAGCACCTGCCCGAACGTCATGCCGAGGATGTCCGAGAACATTGTGCAGTCACGGTACACCTCGTCATAGCTCTCGAGAGCTGGCGCTGCGATGACCCAGTGCACGAAGCTCAGAGCGACGCACCCGATCAACCGCCGGTCGTGGTACCGGCCATCGCCGCGGTACGGCAGGTTCGTGTCGTGTCGACCCCGGCGCTGGTTCCCGACACCGCGTGGATCGTTCAACCTTGAACGATCGGCCGTTTCCGAAACGTGCGATCGTTCAACATCCACCGATTCTGGGTCGCCACCAGCGTTCAACGTTGAACGCCGGCGGCGGGGTCGCCGCCAGTCGACACGACGCGAACCTGCCGTAGCTCACCTGCTCCCGATCCTCAGGCCGAAGGGCGAGGAGGCCCTGTTCGAGAGCACGGCATGGGCACGGATCCGCTCCTGCGCTGCACGACGCGCCGCGGGAGGCCGGCCACCCGCTTCCGCCGCCGGGGGCGGGGGCGCGGCGTCAGCGCACCGCCCGGTGGCCCACAGGCCTGCCTCAGCGCGGGGGCGAGGTGGACGTGGCACGCCCCTGCGCCACACGCCGCGCCCAGGAGGCGCGCGGCCGTCGGGGCCGCAGGCCCACGGTCCCCGGCTGGCCAGCCGGGCAGCCGCAGCTCCCGCACGTCAGCGGCGGGCAGGTCAGCACCGGGGTGGCGCAGTTGAGCTCGGCCAGCGGCTCGGCGACGGACAGCCCAACGACGGGCAGGGCGGGCAGACCTCGCACGTCTGCGACAGCACTAACGCGGCGGGCGGCAAGACATCGCGGACAATGGAAGGATGTCTCTGACCTGATTCATCCACCGAGCGACTTGAGCACAAAGATGGCACCGTGCGGCGGTGGCGAGAGAGCTGGACTGATACCAGGATGCCCGTTCGCAGAACTACCATATATAATAAATGTACATATGCATACATGCATACATACATACATACTCACACATACATACATACATGCATACATGCATAAATACATACATGCATACATGCATGCATACATGCATGCATGCGTACATACATACACACGTGCGTGCGTACGTACGTACGTACATTCATACACACATGCACACCTACATACATAAATACATGCATGCATACATACGTGTATTCATACATACAGACATACATACATACACACATGTATACATACATACATACATACATACATACATACATACATACATGCATGCATACATGCATGCATGCATGCATGCATACATACATACATACATACATACATACAAATATACATACATACATACAGACAGACAGACATGCCTACATACATGCATACATGCATACATACATACATGCATGCATGCATGCATGCATGCATGCATACATGCATGCATGCATACATGCATGCATACATGCATGCATGCATACAGTCATACATATATGCACATACATGTACATGCATATACATATATGTGTGTATACATATATACATGCACACGTACATACATGGATGTAATGATGCATATAACGATACATGTACATATGCGTGAACCTATACATCTACATACATACATACCACACATACATGCATACCTACATGCATACATACAAAAATACATGCGTACACACATACATACATACATACATACATACATACATACATACATACATGCATGCATGCATGCATACATACATACATATACTCATATATATATATATACACGCGTAAAGATCTACATACACCTACATGTGTATACACGAACACATACATGCATTCATACATGCATGCATGCAGGATTGCATGCATACATACATACCTATACTAGATTCACGCGGGCGCTGCGCGCGCGCCTAGGTTCTAGTCACAGCTGCACCACAACTGCCTCTGGTACCACGGGCACTCACGCGACCACCATCACCGCCATGGCTGCCTTGACTACGATCGCGACTAACGCCGCTGCCATCACCATGTGTACACATGTAACTGTGCATGTACGTCTCGAGTGGTCTTCAGTTCGTTCCGCCTCCGTGCCTGTGAAGCGGGTCAGAAGCCGATTGCATATTCGTTGGAATATCGTAGGGTTTCTTGTGTCTCTTCAGGGGCCTCTTCGGGTTTCTTGTGTCTCTGGGGGGCCTCGTGGGACCTCTCGGGAGCCTCTTGGGGCCTTTGGGGGGGAGCCTCTTGGGGCCTTCTGGCGGCCTCTCGGGGCGGATACTATACTTTTCGTTTCGTGCTCGCCCTCGTGGGCCCCTCTTGGGGCCGTCGTGGGCCCTCCTTGGGCCTTCCGAGGCGCCCCTTGGGCCGCCTTGGGCCTCCAGACGCCATCGCACTCGCTATCGTCATGCGTCGTCGCACGTGTGTGTGGAGGACGAAGGGACGACCCTGAGCCCGCGGACCGCCACCCCCCCCCGCCCAGGAGGGGCTGTCTTGGGGCTCCTCTGGACCCTCGTCGACTGCCTTGGCGATCTCGGGGGTGCGTTCGGCAATCGTCGAACGCGAAACGCACGAAACGGCAGGAACATCGAAATGCACTACACACCGAAGTGCAACTCTGTCACATTAGCCTCTTGGTGCCCTCGTGGGGGGTAAGTTTGGACGCCATCTTGTGCAGCATGGGGCCTTCTCGAAACCAGTGGGGTTTGTTGGGTGTCTTTGGGGCCTTTCGAAATCGACACGCTCGAAATATCAGTTCGCATTGCTCCTCTGTGGCCTCTTGTACGGCCCTGTTGGGGCATTCTTGGGTCTCTCGTTGGCCGTCGTGGGCGGCACTTGGGCCGTCCCTGAACCTCTTGGGCTGTCGCAGGGCCGTCTTGGCAGCCTTTTGGCGGTACGAGGGGCGGTCTTGGAAATTGTTTAGGCCGTCTGAGGCAGAAGAGGACCCGACATCTGAATCGGAAGGTCTGCACTACGCACAAACATGTCAACCAGCGTGGACCCCAAGCAGAGTGTCTTGACCAACATATGTTGTGCAATCTACGTGGTGCAGTACATGTTGCGCAATCTATGTGGAACCATATATGTGGTGCAGTCTACTTTGACTGCCTTGAAGCTGTCCTCTCCACTGCTCGTGCAAACATCCCACCCTCCCACCCGCAACTTGGTCGCAAGACCTCTTGAGACCTTGACGGTAGGTATCAAATGGCACTTGGCAATGACCCCGACGTCGACGACGACAGCGACAACGACGACGACTACGACGATGCCGACGACGATTATGACGACACTGACGACGACTCCGACGACTTCGACGACGACGACGACGACGACGACGACGACGACGACGACGACGACGACACCGACGACGACGACGCCGACGCCGACGACGACGACGACGATGACGACGCCTACGACGAAGACGGCGACGACGCCGACGACGAAGACGACACCGACGACGACGACGACGCCGACGACGACGACGATGACGCCGACGACGTCGCCGACGACGACGACGCCGACGACGACGACGACACCGACGACGACGACGCCGACGACGCCGACGACGACAACGACGCCGACGCTGACAACGACGACGACGTCGACGACGACGCCGTCGACGACGACGAAGACGACGACGACGTGACGTCGCCAACGAAGACGATGACGACGACGAGGGAGGAGGCAGGACGAAGACGGCGACAACGACGACAACGACGACAACGACGAGGGAGGAGGGAGGACGGCGACGACGCGAACGACGACGACGGAGGAAGGACGGCGACGCCGACGACGACAACGACCAGGGAGGAGGGCAGACGACGACGACGACGACAACGACGACGACGACGACGACGGCGACGAAATAGGAGGGACGACGACGAGGGAGGAGGAGGAAGGACGACCACGGCGACAACGACGACGGAAACGACCACGACTCCAAAGAGGACGACGACGACGAACACGAGGAAAGACAGAGGACGACGTAGGCGACGACGACGACGACGACGCGGGAGGAGGGAGGACGGCGACGACGACGACGACGACGACGACGACGCAAAAGCGCGCGCGCGCGCACGCTTTTGTTGAAAATCCGTGTTGCGAAACCTTGTGTGTTTGTAGGTTTGTTGGACACACGATTTGGAAATCCTTCCGAAACCGATGGGTTTTGAAGGTTTTCGGCATACGCGCGCGACCACGCGCGCGTCTGCACTTCGTCCCATTGTTTGCAAAGGATTCTCGCGGAGGCACGCGCGCAAGGGCGTTCGACAGATTTCGGCATGCGCGCGCGAAACCCGTTTAATAGCATGCTATGAAAATATTGAAAAACCTATGGTTTCTTTGAGATTTCGCAAGAACTCGCGCGGAAGTTTTTTTAGCAAATCACTGTTGCGAAACCATGTGTTTTGTCTGTTTTTTTAAAGATCGATTGCGAAATCCTTCCGGCACCGAAGGTTTTTGAAGGATTCCGGCATGCGCGCGCGACGACGCGCGCATGCACTTCGTCCCATTTGTTGCAAGGGATTCGTGAAAAAAGTGCTGCTAGAACAAAAAATGTCACCGCATAGTTTTTGTTTTAACAAAGGAGCCTCAGAGAGGGGGGAACGTGGCCCCCTGGGGATAGTGTAAATTCATATTTAGGATGGACATGGGTCAGAACCATATGTGATTTTATACCCGAAAGGGGAACCGATAACGCCAGGGGGGGATAGAGTCTATTCTGTTTTTAAAAAGGAGAATAAATGTGGTGCAATTGATTTCCACAAACAGATTGGCAAATCCCACGCCTTTGCAAACATCCTACCCACCCCCCCGTAACTTGGTTTGCAAAAACCCATGCGGCGGCGATTGCGATGAGTGTTTGGCGTTGGCTGGTTTATCTCTGCGGCTGCGCCAGACCGCGCATGCTCGCGCTCGCAGCGGCCAGCTGTTTTGGCGCGACCGACGCGGCCGCGGGGGCGCTGACCGCTGGGCACTTCTCAGCAGGAGAGCCCAGAATCGAATGGAAGTCGGATCGGCTATCGAAATGAATCGGATCGATGGAGATCGACAGCCGAGTCCGGAAAAGTCGAATGTGCGGAAATCGGCAGGCTACTAGGCCTCCAATGAGAAATCTGATCCCAAATCGAAAACCCAAGACGAATCGAATCGGAATCAGAAACCGTCGAAATCGAATCGAACCGAATCGGAGGGATCTAAATGAGCCCTGTCCCAGCAGGCACTTCAGTGCGAGTCGGTGACTTGGGCGGGCGCGGTATCATGGCGACGCCGACAACGGTAGACACGATCTGAGAGCAGCGATGGTGACGAAGGTGGAGATGATGATGGCAAGACCAATGGCGGCGCCGATGCTGATCACTCCCGCCGGTCACGATGACGATGTCCTCGCGTGGGCGATGAAGATTTTGGAAAGAGTTCGACATGCGCGCGCGGCCGACGCGCGCGAGTGGCCCGTGTGTATGATTTAACACGGATCGTGCCCCCCCCAGCACGCGCGCAAAGGCGTTCGAATGAGCTCGACATGCGGCGCGAGAGGCCCGCTTCGCAGAAATTGATGACAATGTTGGAAAACACTTGGTTTCCGTGAGAATCCGCACGAGCGCGAGCGCAGGATGATTTTAAAACAGGTGTTGCAAAACAATGTGTGTGTGTTTGTATGTTTTCGGGGTACTCGATTTTGAAATCCGTAAGAAACCGAAGGTGCTTGAACGATTTCGGCATGCGCGCGCGACGACGCGCGCGAGGGCACTTCGTCCTATTTGTTGGAAGGGATTCTTGCGACAGCACGCGCGCACGGGCGTTCGAACGATTTCGACACGCGCGCGCGAGACGCAACTTTGCAAGCTTTGTATGACAATGTTGAAAACCTATGGTTTTCTTAATAATTCGCAAGACCGCGGGCGCATAGATGTTTGAAAACTCTTGTTGCAAACCCATGTGGTGTTGTATGGATTCGTGATTCTCGATTTTGAAATCCGTACGACCACTTAAGTTTCTAAAAGATGTCGGCATGCGCGCGCAACGACGCGAACGTGTGCACTTCGTCCCATCTGTTGCAAGGGGGTGTCGAAAATGTATGATCTTTGATGAACGACAGTGCGCGCAAAATATGTGTTGCAGACGATGGCAGGGGGGTCGATACCGGCCTGGCTGGGATGGTATGAACCCACAATAAGGATGGACGAAGGGTCAAGATCACAGTTGAATTCACCAGCGGAAACAACAACCCATAAGTCCGGGGAGGATGGGGATAGAATCTAATTTCTTGCATGTTGTACAATCCATGGTGTGGAATCTGCGTGGTGCAATATGTGTTGTGCAATTGTGCACACTAATGGCAGAATGTAGATGGTGCAATTAATTATGTTCGCAATGAGTTGTCCACTCCACCGCTCGCGCGAACATCCCACCCACCCACCCGCAATTTGGTTTGCGAAACCTCTTAAGACCGTAACGCTGGGTACCAATGGCACTTAGCAACGACAACGACGCCGACGACGACCGCGACAGCGACGACGACGACGCCGCCAACGACTACGACGACACCGACGACGTCTCCAACGATTTCGACGACGCCGACAACGACGACGACGACGACAAGACGACGACGACGACGACGACGCCGACGCCGACGACGACGACGACGCCGATGCCAACGACGACGACGACGACGCCCGCCGCCGACGACGATGACGACGACGCCGACGACGACGACGACGACGAAGACGACGACGACGACGACGACGACGATGTCGCCAGCGAAGACGACGACGACGACGAGGGAGGAGGGAGGACGACGACGGCGGCAACGGCGACAACGACGAGGGAGGAGGGAGGACGGCGACGACGCGAACGACGAAGAAGGAGGGAGGACGGCGACGCCGACGACGAAAACGACGAGGGAGGAGGGAAAACGACGACGACGACGACGACGGCGGCGGCGCCGAAATAGGAGGGACAACGACGAAACGCCGACGAAGACGACGAGGGAGGAAGGACGACCGCGGCGACAACGACGACGGAAACGACGACGACAAGACGACGACGACGAAAGACAGAGGACGACGACGACGACGGCGACGACGACGACGAGGGAGGAGGGAGGACGGCGACGACGACGACGACGCAAGAGAACGCGCCCACGCTTTTGTTGGAAAGCCGTGTTGCGAAACCATGTGTTTTAGCATGCTTGTGGACACTCGAGTTTGAAATCCTTCCGAAACTGGAGGTTTTTGAAGGATTTCGGCATGCGCGCGCGACGACGCGCACGTGTGCACTTCGCCCCATGTTTCGCAAGGGATTCGTAAAAACTTGCGATTCGTTATGAACGAGTGTGCGCGCATAGTATGTTTGCAGAGGATGGCGGGGGGGGGCGATATCGGTTTGGCTGGGATAATATGAGCTCACAGGTACGATGGACGATGGGACAGAATCATCTGCGCATTGCAATACGAAACGGTGTCCCGTTAACTCTGGGGGGGTAGAGTCTATTTTTCTTTTAGAAAGGAGAATATATGTGGTGCCATATGTGTGGTGTCATCCATGTTGGGCAATATATGTTGCACACTATAGCCTCCAAGACGGCCCTGGAGCACCTAACGAGGGCCCCAGGTTAGCCCAAAGAGGCCCCCAGGATGGCTTCCGACGGCGTCAGACGGACCAGGAACGGCCTAAAACGGGCAAAGAGGCCCCCGAGAAGCCCAAGGAGGACCCCAAGATGCCTCCACAAGGCTCCAAGGAAGCTCCCAGGAGCCCCCAAGAGTGCCCCCAGAGGCTCTCATCATGCCCCCTCCTCCTCCTCCTCCTCCTCCTCCTCCTCATCCTCCTCCTTTTCCTCCTCCCTCCTCCTCCTCTTCTTCTTCTTTCTCCTGATCCTCATCCTCCTCCTCCTCCTCCTCCTCCTCCTCTTCTTCCTCCTCCTCCTCCTCCTGCTTCCTCCTCCTCTTCCTCCTCCTCCGCCTCCTCCTCCGCATCCTTCTCCTCCCTCTCCTCCTCCCTCCTCCTCCGTCTCCTCCTCCCCCTCCTCCTCCTCATCCTTCTGATCTTCCCCGCCATCCTCCCCCAAGTGTTCCCCGAAGGGTTTCCACAACGGCTGGGGGAACACATGGTCTGATAGCTTGGCAAAGCTCTTGCCACAACGCTCGGCCACATGGACGATTCCAAAACGCAGGGGACGGCGGTGATTCGGCGTAGGCGTCATCGATCAATATTCTATGCTTTTATATATATATATATATATAGATATGCACAGGATTGTACTGGCGCTTCGCGCCATGCACCGTGGTCCTTGAAGTTTAGCATGCTGGCGGAAGGGCAGGAAGGTAAAAAACAATTAATTTACCGATGACGCCCTGTTGCCTTTTCTTCCCCGACATCGCCGTTACACTTATGTGCTCCATGATCATTCCCTCATGTTTCCTCCCTTCGGGAGTCCTCCCCTCCCTTCTCCCTCGTCCCCTCCTCCCTCCCTCCTCCGTTCTCCCTCCTCCCTGCTCCTCCCTCCTCCCTCCTCCTCCTCCTCCTCCTCCCTCCTCCTCCTCCTCCTCCCTCCTCCTCCTCCTCCTCCTCCTCCTCCTCCTCCTCCTTCTCCTCCTCCTCCTCCTCCTCCTCAACCTCTGGAAGAGACCACGCCGTCGGAGGCCCGGAGCGGGCGCCCGAGAGGGCACGAGATGCTCTTCCGAAAAAACCTCGCAGGGCACGAGCGGTGCTGTGCTGATATAGCCCCAGAGGCCCGACGCGGGGCCTCCCGAGCTTGAGGACTGTTGTCGGAGGCCTGGAAGTGGGCACCAACACCAAGACAGGGGGCCGCCTCCACAGGGGGGAGAGGATCCTAGATGTCGGTGTTGGTGGTAATATGTCGGTCACCTTGGGAGCCAGAATGTTACCACCATCACCGAGATCGGGATCGCCATCCCTCGGTGGAAGCAAACCACCGATATTGGTGTTGGTGTCAACCTTCAGGCCTGCGATGTTGCAAGACCTCCTCGGTGAGGATCGGAGGAAAAGCAGTGGAGACAACGGCAGTTCAACAGAACAACGGGCCGAGTGGAGCAGAACTTCGCAAAGCTCCCGGGCCGAACCCGACGCGGGCTTCGATGGCAACAACCTGCACCCAAAGCATGCAGGCCCCGCAATGGACGCCGCCTGAACGCAGTGCACCAACGGGGCTCGGCGAGTGATAACGCTCGCCGAGTCCTGCGAGCTCTTCCCCATGCTCTTCAGCTCTTTTTGCGGAGGCTCCTCCTTGGAGAGGCGAAAATTTGTGAGGGCTTTGGGGGGCCTTCTGGAGGCCTCCTGGACGCCTTGATGGGGGCCTCTCGGGGCTTTCTCGGTCCATCCTGCTTCCAACCGCGGTCTCCCTGAACGACCGGGTCACGTTTTGGATTGCTTCGGGGGGCGTCTTGCGATCATCTTGAGCCGTCACGGGGCTCTCTTCGGGCCATCTTGGAACCCAGTTGTATTGTCTTGGGGCTCTCCTAAACTGCCTGGAAGCCCCTTCGGATAGTTTGGAGGCGATTTGGGGGCCTCCTGGACGTTTTCGGAGGCCAGGAAAACCGAAGAACAGAGCAGTCCCAAAGTCATACAAAAACCATTGAAAATCTTCGTTTCGAAAGCCTCTTGGGGATCTTCTTCGGGTCGACTTCGGGCGTCTGCTGGGTGTTTGGGTTCTCTTGGGGCCCTCGGGGGGCTGTTCGGCCGTCCTCCTGACCGATTTGGACCCGATGCCCAGGCCCAGCAAGGGGCTTCTCGGAGCTCCAGGAAGCCTGGGGGGCCTCCTGCAAGGGCGTCCACGGGGCCCCCGGAGACCACGGATCCGGGGATCCGGTTTCGGGGGACGGGCCCCCCCGGGCTTGCAAAAGTATCAGAAGAGAGAGAGAGAGAGATGTAAAATTGTGTATAACGCAAGCAGACAGGCAGGCATACATACATACATGCATACATGCATACATACGTGCATACACACATTACATGGTGTTCGATTACACTGCATTGCATTACATCCAATTACACTACAGTCCATTTAATTTACATTCCGTTCCATTATCTTATATTACAATACATTGCATGACATTATGTTATACTACATTGTACCACATTACATTACACTACATGGTTACATTACATCACATCACATCACATCACATCGCACTACACTACGTTACACGATATTCGATTGTATTACATGCATAAACATGCATACATAAATACATAAACATAAACATACATACACATACATGCAAACATGCAGACATGCATACACACATGAATGCATACATGCACACAGAGATACCTACATATATGCATACATAAATGCACAAACACACATGCATACATGCATGCATACAGAGAGAACACATACATTCACGCATGCATTCACTCATGTATACGTACATGCATACATACATGTATACATACAGGATTGCGTGTGTGTATACATACTCACATACTTGTACACATACTGACATGCATGCATGCATGCATACATGCATACATGCAGGCATACACCTATAGATGCAAGCATGCATAAATGTATGCATGCATGCATAGCCACATACATGCATGCATGCATGCATGCAGACATACACACATACACACGCACACATGCATACATGCGTGCATACACTCACGCAAACAAACATACATGCATACATACATGCATACATGCATGCATGTATGCAGGCATGCATGCATACATTCAGACATACATGCACACAACCATGCATTCAGACATGCATGCATGCAGACATGCATGCATCCATGCATGCACACAAACAACCAAACAAGCAAACATTAACATATAAACAGACATACGCGCATACACACATGCATGCATATATGCGTACATACATATATACATGCATGCAGACAGACGGACAGACTGACATGCATGCATGCAAACATGCATGCATGCATGCAGCAGACATGTGCGCATGCACACATGCTTATAGACCGAAAGTCAGACTCGCATACATACAAACATGCATCGATGCGCGCGTATTACATACATACGTACACACATGAACACATACATGCATGCACACATACATACATAAATGCATACATGCATACATACTCACACATACATACATGCATGCATCCACATACATACATACGTACATCTCAATAATCATATATATACATATATTTATACGTACATAAAAAATTCGGGTATAGAAGTGCATGTTCAAATATCTATACATGTACAGCGTTCGCTTTGTCATTGGCATCGAGGTTGCGAACACTGGTTTTAGGCTGCCTTGTGTCAGGACCCGCGAAATGCGATAGCGGCACGCAAGCAAGCAAGATGGTCATGCATCCTGAGGAACACGTGGGCTGGTCAGAAAGAGCACGGTTACGACGATTCCCATGACGTTCCCAGCCGCCACCCTATAGATACCAAAAACGAGACTGGTTCTTCCAATCCATGTGCTTCAGTCCGGCGACGTCTCTTTGCCCACGCTAACGTAACCCCTGGAAGGAAGGAGGAGGGAAGAGGCAGGAGAAAGAAGGAAGAGGAGTGACAGGAGCATGGCGGGAGGCAGGGGGACTAGGGACGGGTAGATTGCACGAGGAGTGGGAGAGGAAGACGAGGAGAAAAAGAGAGTGGAGAGGAAGAAGAGGGGGAGTGGAGGGAGGAGTGAGCAGAGAGGTAGATGGGAGGAGCGAGGGAGGAGTGAGGGAGGAGTGATGAAAGTCTAGCCGGGGTGGCCCAATGGGCAGCTTTCGCGTCCTTGGGCAGGGATGCGTCTGGCTTGTAGTGAGGCTGCCCAGGCGGGAGGAAGAATCCCGCGAAGGCGCTACCCCCCACACCGACCACTGTGCCTCCCAGCAGGCAGGCCCAGGCGACCCACGGAGCCTCTGAAAAGCAGCGCGGGAGGGAACCGAAGCCGTGAGGGACGGAATGGGCCGGCAAAGCCTCCCCAACTCAACTGCCGGGGGCTTCTGTCCCCCAGCCCGCGCCATCAGAACAGCGCGCGCGAAGCACCACTGCAGACCAGCGGTCAGGGCTGGGGAACCAGGACCCTCCCAGGGGGGCAGGAGGAGAGGGGGGGGCGGAGAGAGGCCCGGCGGACCCTTCAGCCCAGACTAACCCGATCCCACGTCCGCATCCCGCTACAGCAGCGGCCCCAGCTAAATGCCCCTCCATAGCGGCGACGACGACGGCGACGACGACGACGACGACGACGATCGACGATCCCTCAGGGGCCCTGCAGTGAGGGGCAGCCCAGAGGCAGACAGGGAGAAGGGAGAGAAGAGGGAGGGAGGAGGGAGGGAGAAGTGGGGACTGAGTAAGAAGGAGGGAGGGAAGGAAGGAGTGAGCGAAGAGGGAGGACGCACGAAGGCAAGGAGAGGAAGGAGGGAGGAGAGAGGGTGCAGGGGGTGGAGGCGAGTGAAGGAGCGAGGAGGGAGGAGGGAGAGGAAGGAGGAGGGAGGAGGAAGGAGGAAGGAGGGAGGAGGGAGGAACCGAAGGAGACGGGAGCGGAGGCAAGAGGGAGCAGGGGAGCATACGGCAGGGGAGAATGGCGGACAGAGGCGGCCAACAGCACTCTCTCTCTCCTACCTGTCGCTGCTGCACCTCGGGCTGCGGTCTCCTGGGCGATGACGGTGTGCATGAGCAGCCGCTGGAAGGCATTCTCCTGCCAAGACGAAGCCAGGACGAGGACAAAATCGGGTGAGGATAAATCGATAATCTCTGAGATCCCGCGGCTCTGGAGGATGTCTCGGGCGCCGCGGCATTCTCAGAGCCGTCCGGAACGCTCTGAGAACGTATCCTCGTGCTAGCCCCATCCGACCTGCCCAGGCAAAGGGCTCAGAACTCTGGGCCGGGGAGAGTTGGCAACGGGCGTCGGGGAACGCTTGGGGGTCGCATCGGATCATTCGCGGGACTGTGCGGTCACAGGATCATCCTCTCGCAACGGCCCCCTCCCTCCCACCGTCCAGGCTGTGTCGAAGCCCCCGGTGAGGCAGCGGCCCGGCAGAGAGTCAACTCTGCCGCGGGGCGGGGGAGGGGGGGCGGCTGAATCGACCTGTCAAGGCTCTCTTTAGGAGGGGCTGTGCACAAACCACCGAGATCTCCTCCGAACCCCCCTTCTCTCTCCCTGCGTCACGGCGGAGCCGTGGCTTCACGGCGTGGACTGCCGCTTCCAAAGGAGCGGGACGCCTCTCGGACCTCTCTTGGGGTCTCTTGGAGGCCACCTGGGAGCCTCGAGAGCCGTCGGAAGGCTGACTTGGGCTGCTTGGGAACGTCTTGGACCATCCTTTCGCATTATTCTGGGGGCTCCTGGGAGGCGTCTTCGGCCCTCCTGGGGCGCTGTGGAGGCTCCCCGCAAAGGCCTCTTGGGCGCCGATTTGGGGCGTTCTTAAAAGCGGTTTAGGCGTCTTGTGGGCCGTCTTGGCCCCCTCGTGGGCCGTCTTGGAGCCCTCTCAAGGGCATCCTCGACCGTCTTGGGTGCCTCTTTGGCCATCTTGGGCGCAGTGGAATCCCAAAAGGCGAACACGCCAAAAGTATTAGCTCTCCTATAGGGAATCGACGATGTTTGCTTATTGGGCTTCTCTCGGGGTGCCTCTTGGGGCGTCCTCGGGGCCTTCGGGGGCCTTCTTGGCGTCATGGGAATCGTCTTGAAGGCGTCTGGAACCATCGCTGCGGCCTCCTGGGGCCTCCCTGCAGCCTCTTGGGGCCCTGTTGGACCCGGGTCGCCGAAACCCCGAAAAAAAACAAAGGGAAAACGATGCCCGGGCCCGACATCTGTAGTAAAAAACAAACAAAACAAAACAAAAAAAAAAAAAAAAAAAAAAAAAAAAAAAAAAAAAAAAAAAAGTGGCGGCGGAGCCGTGGAAGGGCCTGGCGCGCGGGAGGTCCCCGGACGTCCCTGGAGGCCCGCAGATACGGGAACGAAACATGGCATGAACTTACAAAAAAACTCGGAGGTCCGCGCGGACCTCCGAGTTTTCATTTATGTTTGTACCGTTGTTCGTTCCCCTAACAGAGGCCTCCGGAGGCTGCAGGAGGCCCAAAGTCGTCCCAGAAGCGCCGCGAGAGGGTCCAGGATGCTCCTCGGCGGTCTTCGCAAAGAAACAGTGCACGCGCACGGGCGATGCCAAAGGGTCGGGAGGGGTGGGGCGGGAGAAACGGGAGCGGCCGGAGAGACAGGCTTGGGGGAGGGAGAGGTAACGAGGAGGCGTGGGTTGGCTTGGGTTGGCCCTGAAGGCTGACCCAAGAAAAACTGGCCACTCTCGTCCGAACCCTCCTCAAATTCGGAGTCCTCCGTGACGGCCGACGCTCGCTGGACCGCTTGCCGACCCATCCCGAGCACTCATGGGCGGTCCTCGAACGTCAGCCCGAAAGCTTAAGGGCATGTACATGAGAGGAGGAGCAGGCGGACGATGTCGACGACGACGACGACGACGACGACGACGACGCCGGCCGACGACGACGCCGACGACGACGACGACGCCGACGCCAACGCCGACGCCGACGCCGCCGCCGCCGCCGCCGACGACGACGACGTCAAGGCAGTCTCCATGGGGATTTCCAGCGGCTGCTTCGTGGTCGACGCGAGCCACTCGCGGATCTGCCCCCTGGATGGGAGCAAGCAAAACCGACACCACCACAGTGTGTCCTCCTGGTGGCGTGGTCCCCCCGTTTCGCTGCGTCCCGCTGGAGGCGTCCCAATTTCTAAGCGCGGGAAAGCATCCCAGACTTCTCCTTGGCACGGCCAAAACGTTTACGGAAAACAAATTACACGATGCCCAAGAACAAATGTGGCCCAAAAACAGCGGCGTCTGTTGGGCAGGCAAGTTTGCGTCTCGAGTGGACGTCCGCGGCGACAACGACAGCGAATCCTGTCTAGAAAGGGCAAGAATTGCTGCTGGTCCTCGTCCCTGGTCTTCCCGTCCCCATGTCAATCCTCCTGATCCTCGCTGGAGGAGGCTGGCCTGCAACGACCCCAAGCAAGCAAGCAAGAAGGCCATGCATCCTGAAGGACGCGTGGGCTGGCAAGGACACTCATGGTTCCTGCCGTGATTCGCTGCGACAAACAATCGGCGCCAGCGCGGATTGGACTAGACAGCCCGAGAGGAGGAACAGGAGGAGGAGGAGGAGGAGGAGGAGAAGGGGAAGAGGGGGAGGAGGAGGAGGAGGAGGAGGAGGAGGAGGAGGAGGAGGAGGAGGAGGAGGAGCAGGAGGGACGAGGGACGAGGCCTGGCGCAGCCGTCCGTCGAGACGAACAGCAGGCGAGACGGCCAAGGCGGCCGCGTCCTCAGGCGACGACGGTGAAGGCGCCCGCCACCAGCTCCAGCGTGGGCCCGCCCCCAGGAGGGGCCAGACGGGCCATCAGCGTAGCAGACGGCGGCGCTCCCGCTCTCCCAGGAGGGGAGCCACGCGGGCAATAAAGAAGCCGATGCCCACCACGAGGGTAGAACATGGCTGCCACGAAAGAGGCGTCGCCGAGGAAGGGCCAGACAAGCCGTCCAAAAAGCCGTCGACAACACGCCCGCTCTCCCTTGGGGATCCGCGGGCAATTTGTAGCGGCTGCCGATCCTCGCACGGTGACTGAGGACCCGCAGCCAAAAACATGACCAACGATCAAACACCGTCGGCACGAAAACGAGGACGACGTCCGTGTCCTCACAGATCCACAGACGCCACTGAGACCCTCACTGTGGCCCTTCCCCAGGCTGGGCCAGACGGGCCATCGAAGCAGCACCATCATCCAGTAGGGCCTGCCCCCAGAAGGGCCAGACAGGCCATCAGCTCTCACTTCCCAGTGGGCGCGACCACCGTCTCGCCAACCAACGCCAGCGAAGGTAGCCACAAAAACTCCATCCAGGCAGTGCCCACCAACCAAACGTCACAGGGGCAGCCCGCCCCCACATCATAGTAGCGTGAAACCGATGTCCAAGGCCCGATCCCAGCAGAAAGCAAGCGCACCTGTCACCAACAGGTGGCCAGAGCACCCTCACGGGCCGCTTCTGCTGGGGAAGGAACCATGAGAGGCAAGCGCACCTGTCACCAACAAGTGGCCAGAACACCCTCTCGGGTCGCTCTCATGCTCCCAGACCTTCGGGAGGGCAAGCGCAGCAGTCACAGACAGTTCAGCTGGCCAGAACACCCTCTCGGGTCGCTCCCCTCAAGCCCATTGGGCCAGAAAACTGGCCTTCGGAGAGGCAAGCGCAGTCGTCACCAACGACTGGCCAGAACACCCTCACGGGTCGCTCTCCTGGGGCCACTGCCTACACACAGAAGACGTCCATCAGGCCGCCGCAGTAGATATGTTTGCCAACCCTCCTTGGGGAACAGCGGGCAAGGTGAGCTTGACGTTGTCCTTGGGATGCATACCCTTCAACAAGCGCCTTCTCCTCGGGACAATATTCGAGAGGAACGTTTTGCCCTTACCTTCGCCACTGGGTATACCACAACACTCCGCCAGTAATTGCTTGGATACACCTCCCGCTGACCAGGCAACACAGACCTCGCAGAACACCGTAGGCCCTGCACGTCGGAGGCGATGCCCATTGCATTGAATGACTTCAGCTCCTGCCCACTCAGACACTAGAGCTTCGCCAACGTCGCCAGCGTCCTGGGGAATGACAACCGCGTCCAGCGCCTCCATCACGAACCTGCCCGTCTCGGAGACCTGAAATGCTGCGCCGCCACCGAATTCCACCATAGCCTCAGCCCTTAGAGCGTCGAGGCGCGACGGCTGACACGGCGCTCTTAGAACTAGGTTCCAGGACACCTTTGAGTTGCCGGCTGTGCGTCTGGCACATTGTCTGCATACGAAAGAGCCACCCGATACTTTCGCAACCTCATGCGAGGTCACCTGCACAGGCATGATGCGCGTCCCCACTGGCTCGGGTATCACATCTTGGCACTCAGGCTCCCACTTGCCAATACGCATGGTACGCTGCATCACCCAACCAATGTAGGCCGACGCGCGCCTGGCGAAATTCATCTCGAGCTTGTAGTACTCCACGAGGAGGAGGAGGAGGAGGAGGAGGAGGAGGCAAGGGCCCCCTCGCCGACAGATCGGCAAATAGGCACCCAAAATGGAGACGCCGCTGTTGATCCCTGGCGGGGCGGGCCACCGGGCCCCCTGTTATCGGCGACGAGCGAGCGCTTGGTGGTCGACGCACTACCCCCGAGACTCCCCCAGCAATGCAGGGCAGTGGCGAGCAGAAAACATTTCGATATAGGTTTTAGATAGGTCCAAAAGTAGGTTCGGGAGATAAGTTCGCAAGCATAGTAGGTTCCAGGAAGAAGGTGCAACGCGCGGGGAAAACGTGTCATCGGGCATATAGCCTCCCGTTACTGGGTTTGCCAGAGCGCGTCGGCGCAAATGCCGCGGGCAGCTAAGTTGGCGAAGCGAATCCGCCAAAGTAGCCCTGGCAAGTGCACCCGGGGACGTTCCCTGGCCGCGGTAACCTCGCCAAGAAGGTTTGCAATGGAAAGGGCGCCAGGGCTGCGTTTCAGGCAGGGGCCGCGACACTTTTCGCGCGCTGCACCCTCGGGCACTAAACATAGAAAGACCTCCGCAAACACGACCCGCCAGAAAAGCAGTCACGACAATGGGTGACCCAAAAATCAATCGGGACAGCCCCAGCAACTGGCACGGTGAACAACGCAATTCGAGGAATCCTGGACAAGCTGGGCCGCCGCCAACAATCACCACCCCAGCAAAACCCCCATACCGTGTCCCAGCGGGGTTCGGACGGCTCCTCCTCATTATCACGGCCGCCCCGCCCAAGGTCATTCTGCCCTCCCCAAAGCCACTCGTCATCAATCACATCATGCTTCCCATCATCGCCCCCCTTGCCTCACCATCCTCTCCCTCATCAGCCGCAGCATCCATGTTCTCATCCTCCTGCCCCCGATCCTCCCCGCCCTCCCCGCCCCCCCCTCCTCCTCCTCCTCCTCCTCCTCCTCCTCCTCCTCCTCCTGCTCCTACCTCCTCCTCCTCCGCCTCCTCCTCCTCCTCCTCCTCCTCCTCCTCCCTCCTCCTCCTACTCCTCCTCCTCCTCCTCCTCCTCCTCCTCCTCCTCCTCATCCTCCTCCTCTATCCCCCTCTTGTTCCTACCTTTTCTCCCTCATCCTCCCTTCATCCGCCCCTCATCCTCCACCCGATCCTCCAGATCCTCTTGGCCCTCCTCCTCCTACTCCTCTCTCCTGTTCCTCCTTCCTCCTGGCCCTCCGTTTCCTCGACCTGGCTTTCCTCCTCCTCCTCCTCCTCTTCCTCCTCTTCTTCCTCCTCCACATCCTCCTCCCGGCTCTCCTCATCCACCTCCTCCTCCTCCTCCTCTTCCATTCCTCTTTCCCCCCCCTCTGCCTCCCCCACATTCTCCTCCACCTCCTCCTCCTCCTACCTTCAATCCCTGGCCCTCCATGCTTCCGAAAACAATTTGAAGTAGGCTTGAAATAGGTTTGAAGTAGGTTTGAAGAAGGTGTGAAGTAGGTTTGAAGTAGGTTTGAAGTAGGTTTGAACTAGGTTTGAAACCTACTTTGAGGCCTCCGAAACCTACCTTGAGGCTCCTAAAACCTACTTTGAGGCCTCCGAAACCTACTTTGCGCTACCGACAACCTACTTTTGGAGTCCGGAAACCTTCTTTGGAACCTACTTTGCAAAAACAAATTCTGCAAACCTACTTTCCGACCTACTTTGGGGGCGCGGTTCCTTGGAACATCAGCACACGCTTGCCCGAGCCTTTCCCAGAAGTCGCCCCCGGGGGTGGCGCGCCAAAAAAGGAATCTGCGAAGTACCCCCAGAAGGTGAACAAACCCAAAACACTTGTAGGTTGCCCCCGACAGGCGGGAGCCCCCCAAAGGGGGCGGTCTTCCCCCCCCCCCGAGGGTCGAGGATCGAGCGCGCGATTTCGCTGTCGGGCGACAAGCGAACGCACCGCGACAGGACACGGCCTTTTGGCGGCCCCCCCGCTGGCGGGCAGGGGGCCGCCGCCTGGCGCCCTAGGTTCTTCAGAAACCAAACCTGATGCGGCCGCCCCCCGCCCCCCGGGGCCCCTCCGGGCCCGGCCCGACGGAGGCGCCACTCCCCTTCCGTTTCTCTTTCCTCCTCCCACCTCTCTCCACCTCCTCTCCTCTTTCACGCGCCCTCATTATTCCAGCCTCCCTCCACCTCCTCCCCCCGGAAACGCCACCTCCCCCCTACCCGCCTTCTGGAGCCCCCCCCCCTCCCGTTTCTGACCTTCTTAACCTTCCTGGTCCTCCCTCTCGCCCCCCCCCCTCTCCCTTGCTCGGGCCCGCGGCCCTCGCCCCGCCCTCCATGCCCCACTTCCCGCTGTGGTCAGACCAAGGGGGAAACGCAATGCCCCCAGATCTCAGGACGGAAGTGGTTTAGAGCGCTTCCTGTTCCAACAACCCCCAGTCTTCCCTTCGGGGATGGATGCACCCCTCCCCCCCCTCCTTCCGGGGTCTGCAGTGGGGGGCGGCGGGTCGCTGGAGCGCCCGAGACGGTCAAAGATAGAGCCAGCATGACCTCGCAGAATGCAACGCGGTCCCACAGATGGTTCAAGATAGCCCAAGATGGGTCAACATTGTTTCCCGCATGTTCCAAGAAACCCAAATACCGTTCCGAGACCGCCCCAAGTGGCCGCGGAGCCACCCAAGAACACCCCCGAGAAGCCGAAATCTTTCCAAATCGTACGAGACACGAATGAATTGGGTCTTTTGGCCCATGCGCTTCCGAAGACTTTGGAAGCCTGAAGATAAGCCCCGAAGGAGTCCAGAAGAACCCAAGACAGCGCACTTCACGAATTACTCGGCTGGCTTGCTAGCAGAAGCCGCGCCTTGCCGGCGGCATTCCAGCATTTCCCCGAGAAGCTTGTTTGGAAAATGTCATTACTGACCCGATCCCGACAAGTTACTTTTGATATTGTGTTCCCGACAACCTTCCCTGGAAAGCTACTTTTGCACATGAATGTCGCATTCCTTTCCCCTGAAAGTTTCTCGCGGCAAACGGTTTCGCCATCCTTTCCCTTCGAGCTACCTGCGCCGACCACTGTTGCCAGGCGCGCTGCAGACCTACTTCGCCGACCTACTTCAGGAGCTACTCTAAACCTACTTCATTTGTTTTGCGCCTCAAACAAGCCCTGCATTCAAAGGGAAGTCTCGGCACTACCCCATTTCGTCGAAAAATAAAAAAGTATTCAAAAAGTGCTCCACAATTAAACAAAAAACAACAAACAAAAATCTAAACAAAATATTACCCATACTATGTATGTTTTGACCTGAGCCTGTCACCTCTGATCGTTGCCCCTGAGCGGAGGCGTAGTTAGGGGAACAAAAAGCGGCGTAAACATAAAAACTCGGAGCTCCGCGCGGATTTCTCGGATCGGCGCTGGGGCCCCCCGGCGGCGCCTCCGGCGCCGCCCCTGTCGCGCTCCGCGCGCCAGGGAGGGGGGGTCCAGCGCCGATCCGAGAAATCCGCGCGGACCTCCGAGTTTTTAATGTTTATGTCACTTTTTGTTGTTCCCCTAGTCGTGGACCTCCTCGCTGGAGGAGCCGGGCACACGCCAGGGATGAGGCATCCGTGCACTGGCGCACGGGCGCCGGATCTCCACGGATCGGGGAGGAGCACCCCCCGAAGCACGAGGCCAGTGCCGCCCGATCTGGCGACGGAGCGCGCCGGTCCCACACGGAACAGGACCAGTCGCTGATCCACCTCCTCCTCTCCTCCTCCTCTTCCTCCTCCTCCTCCTCCTCCTCCTCCTCCTCCTCCTCCTCCTCCTCCTCCTCCTGCTCCTCCTCCTCCTCCTCCTCCTCTCCCTCCTCCTCCTCCTCCTCCTCCTCCTCCTCCTCCTCTTCCTCCTCCTCCGCTTCCTCCTCCCCACTCCTAGCCCTTTCGATCAGGGTCGGCGGCACCGGCCGTCAGGCCTCTCCAATAGGGATGAGGCCACGTTCGCTCAAGATCCCTATCGGTCTACCTGGCGCGCAGCTTTTTCACCCCGCATCCTTTCTTGACTCTCGGAGCACGAAAACGGGCCCCCGAGGCCGAGCCAGGGCACAAGCAGGAAAAAAAGAGGCCTTCCCGAACCGGGCACCTCGGACCTGCCCGCCCTGCCTGCTGGCCAGAGCCATGTGCTGGGCCACCTCGGACCCTGAGACGGCTCCAGTTGGTGTCAGGTCGGGCACGTCCCCCTACAGGCGGATCTTGGAAGAACAGTTCACAAAAGAGCCAGAAACAACGCCCCAAAGACAGCCGAAAAGAATCCAGACATCGCCCCCAGACTATTTGTTTGACTCTTTCTGCATGGTCCCTCCTGCAGCAGAGGGGCACGCCCGACCGGTGCCGCTTCTCGCCCCGCCACGGCCTGGAGGCCTCCACCACGGCCCGGTCTGCCCCGTCGGGGATGTCCAGCGGCGCCGCGGGCTGCGAGCCATCGCCTCGGGCGCCGGCGGGGGGCCGGGGCGCCGGGGCCGGGGGCCCCAGGGGTGAGGTCGGGCACGTGCCTCCACGGGAGGGAGAGTCAAGAGTAGCCACAAAGCAGTCTGGGGACGAACTGTTAGTGTGTGTGTGTGTGTGCACACTGTTTGAAGGTATGCGTTGACCGTGTTTAAGTTTTCGTCCACAAGCCGCCTGGAGGAGGACATGCCCGACCTATCCCCAGGGCGAGGAGAGGGCGAAGATCGTCGGGGGTCGGGGTCTCGAGCACTGGGGATCGAGGGCCGAGATCTTCGGGTGCCTCTCTCTCTCCCTCTTGGGAGGGGGCGGGGGTCCTCTCGAGATACTGGTCAGAGCGCACCCCTGGAGGCGTCCGGGAAGCGGGCAGGGGTCACGGGGGCGAAGAATTAGGTCGGGCGTGTCCTCCTACAGGCGGATTTTGGACGAAAATTAGAAAATACGCAACAAATACTGCGCCCATCGTACTTAAGGACCATGTCCCAGAAATAATTTCGAGCGCCCAGAAAAGTATCAAGACAGTGTCGAACGAGTATCGCCTCCCAGGGCCCGACGCGTGTAAACCGTCCAGTTTCGGCACTCTCTTGGTGCTCCAAGTTCTTGCGGGTGATCCAGGCTACAGTATGTTGGAACATCATCAGTCGAGGTAGGTGTTCGGAGGTCTCTGCACGCTCTTGGACTTCTTGTTTGCCGCAAGAGTTCCTCATCGAGTCGCCACTGTCTGTAAAACTATCAAGATAACCTCGCTCGTTTGCCACGCACCTGTGGAGCTGCGAGACGCAAGCCGTCCACGAATTGTACAGCAGTCACGAGAGCCCTCGGCTCGGCCTGGAATGAGGACCTCGCCCTGGATAGAAAACTCCCACGGCACCCGAGGCGCTCAACAATACCAAATGCCGGGCCGATTGTGCGCACGACGAACGACCGGCCCCTGGAAACCTCCGAGAGCCTGCAGCAGCTTCCAGAGACCTCAAGGGACCTCCAGAGGCCTCTGAAGACCCAGAAGACCTCTGGCTACTCGAGACCGATCGCGTCGGAGGGCGTGTAGGAAGTGCATGTGCGCCGTGGGTCCGTCAAAGAATCGGCCGACCCTGCCGGCGTGTGCGAGACGCCGTCGTCGTCGTCGTCGTCGTCCCCCTTCAGGGCCGACGGTGCCGGCCGCAAGGCCTTCGCAAATAGGTCGGAATGAAGAGGTAGTCCCTAGGTGCAGGTCGGGGGGCCCGCG
>CAUYUJ010020203.1:67500-127500 GCA_963575745.1 Prorocentrum cordatum
GGCCGCAGCATCGAATCGGCATGCCTCGGAAGGGTTGAGGAACGTCAGCGTCGCGGAGGAGACGTCGGAAGACTTGGGGATCAAAGTTTGAGCATCGAGGAGCGAGGATGGTTTTAGGATCGAAGATGAAGAATCAAGAATCAAGGATGGAAACCTCAGAAGTGAGATGCTAAAAAATCGAGAATCAAGTTTGGTTTGAGGCTGGTTGTCGCAAAACAAACGTGCCAGCCTTAGGCCTCTGGAGGAAGTGTCTCCGCCTCGGGGCCCTGAGCTAGGGCCCGAGATCCTGAGGGGCCCACGACGAGAAAAAATGCGACGGTGGGGGAGAAGGTCCAAAGGCAGAGGGTTGAGGCTTGAGGATCGAGGCTCAGAGATCGGGGATGCTGGTCGTTCTCACTGCCTCTGGGGGGCCCTGTATACGGGCCTCCTAGATGGGGTCCGAGTGGATGGGGTCGGAGGATCTCGCCGCATCGGCGACGTCGGCGTGGAGAAAATCAAGCTCCACGTCGAGCCGCATCGCCGATGCGCCGATGCATCGCCGATGCAGGGGCTCTCTCGTTCTCGAGGAGGCGTGGCCGTGGACGGAAACGGTGAAGAAACGGCCCTGCCGTTTCTGGGGCCCACTGAGGACTGGCTGGCATAGGGGGGCCGCATCGACCTGGAATCGCCGAAACGTCGCCGATAGATCGGCGGTGGGCCGATCTGGCTGTGAACCCGCACGTTGCCTGGGCAGGCTGGGGCTACTGGGCCCTATCGGCGATGAATGGGCGAGTGGAGGTCGATGCGTCACCCCTGAGCCTACAGTGGGGGCCAGTCCACAAGAAAGCTTCCACAAGAAACCCAAGCCTCAGACCCCAGGACGTCCATTGATTGTTGGTGTGGTAGCGTCACGCTTTCCAAAGCAAAATCATCAAAACCCAAGAAACCAAGGGCACCCTGGAGGCAAGCAGGGTGATTCTTGGTGTGGGTCTCCACTGTATCCCCACCTGACGTTGCCCACCTGGCTCTCGGGCCATGACTCGCCTCTCTGGCGCCCTCTCTCGGGACGATCAAGGCACCCCCGGAATGCCCGCAGCGAGGCGCCGCCGCTGGGAGGTGCCCAGGGACTGACAGGCCGCTGAGAACCCACGAGAGCGACCGAAAATGTGGCACCTCGAGCCTCTCCCCAATGAGCCTCTCCCCAGTGAGCCTGTCTACACCCTGCGAAATGCTTTAGAAATCATGGGTTAAGAAATTCATAGTCTCAGAACTTGAATAAAAACCCAGAATGTCTACTCAAATCTTGGGATCTGCATGGAAACATTAAGAATCATCGAGACTCTGGCCGAAAACTTGGGTTTTCTTAAGCATCGCCTAGAGTCTAACCCCCCTGGGCCAGCTCCCCCCCCCCCCCCGGCGCTGGCCCCTGGTCCTGGCCCGCCCTCCGAGCGTCACGCCCGCCGCGCGCCCGCCCACCCGAAGGCGCCGCGGAGAGGCGACGAGGCAGAGGAGGGCCACAGGGCCAGTCGGCGGCGAGCGAGGGCAGGAAGCTCCTCCTCCTCCTCCTCCTCCTCCTCCTCCTCCTCCTCCTCCTCCTCCTCCTCCTCCTCCACCCGAAGGCGCCGTGGAGAGGCGAGGAGGCAGAGGAGAGCCACGGGGCCAGTCGGCGGCGAGCGAGGGCAGGCTTGGGCGCCCGAGTCATCCGGGATAACTCGGGTCCGGGGTAACTCGGGTTTGGATTCCCGAAAAAGGAACCCGAGCTAGCCCTGACCCGAGTTACCCCTGATGGTTCGGGGCTCTGGGCGCCTGAGTTATCCGGGGTAACTCGGGTCCGGGGTAAGTCGGGCTTGGATTCCCGAAAAAGGAACCCGAGTTAGCCCTGACCCGAGTTACCCTGATGGTTCGGGGCTCTGACAGGAAGCGACAAGGAGAAGGCCTCCTCGGAGGGCGGCGGGACTTCTCAAAGGCCCGCCGGCCTTCCGAGAGGTGTTTCCTGTGTCTTCGGGGAATCGGGAGCGGCCAAGAGGGGGTGTCCAAGAGGGGGGGGTGCAAATCATGACCGGCGGCATGTGCGCGGCCCAGCGGGGGGGCCAGGGACGTAACGAAATAAGACGAGGCGCCATGAGATCTGGGGAAATATCATGACCCCCGTCATGATATCCACCCCCCCTAGTCATCACCCCCCTCTTTTCCGCCACCGAGGGAAGGCTTAGAAGACTTCTCAGAAGGCCGGGGGACTTCCGAGCCTTCTGAAAAGGCCCGCCCCTGCTCACTTCTCCCCCCCGCGCCGGCCGCCGAGCCAGAGCTTCTGGGTTAAGTCGGGCCTGTCACCCTACAGGGGGATTTTCGGCGAAAAAAATGAAAAATACCTCAATGATAGAGAGAGGAAGAAAACAGGAAACTAAACTTAGCTGTTTTTGGTATCATTTGTTTGAGATCCTGAGCGCGCACACGCCTTCCGTCTGTAGCGCACGCTCGCAGTGCGCCACGCATATGCTGCGTGGCGCGCGGCGGCACCTGTGCTGAACCGCATTATCGACACCTTGCGTTTGGTAGTTGTCACATGTTGGGCGCCATGTGGTTTTGTTGGGTGTTCGTGCGGGCGCCCCCCAAGTAGCCGCAACGCGGAATCTGCCTCGAACAACCCGTGCGTCGACGTGGCTATCGGGCGACGATGGGGGCCGAACATGACAACGGCAGAAACGCAATCGCCGATTTGCGGCGCTTGCTTTTTTCGCAACGCCCCCCGACAAAAAAGGCGATCTGTGGTACTTGAGCAGCGCTCGCAGAAAGGGCGTCTCACGTGCTGCAATGTACTGGTCAGGTGGTTTCGGGTTCTCGCCTGGCGGGCGCCCGTCGGCGCTCCGCGTGCGTCGCGTGCGTGACTGGCGTTTCGGGATTATCGGCCACCGATGGGGAAGGGGGGGGCCCATGGCGCCTCGCTTGATGGCTGGCGGTTTTCCATTTTTCGCGGGCGGTTCCGCTACTAAGCCGCTGTCACCAGCGCTAGTGTAAACACTGGCTCACGTCTTGGAACGACAACGTTAACTGAACATGCGAATGCTGCCCCGAAGCGCAGATGCCCGACCAACCGTTCACCAGCGCCGTAACCGATGCAGACGCGATAATGCAAATGCAGCTTGGATTTCTATTCGTGCTATTAGTCGTAGTAGCACGACTGGCCGCCGCTCATACTACACATGTTGTTGTGGCCGATACAATGGTTAAGGGGATGAAAATAAGTTTGGTCATGGCCCATGAGGCCATCATACGGGTCACAGGCGAAATGATATTGATACAACGCGCGTGGCATGACCATCCCCACTGCCGTTTTTAGAAAGGGGCACAGATTAGAATGCACCATGCCATGGACCTGTGGCCAGCATGGATGTCACAGTTTCGCAAAGGATGGTCCGCGCGACCCTTACAACTAAGCATGCGCCATATTCTACATATTCAACGCGGTCCCCGTGCCAGTTGTTCGTTCCGATGGCGCATGAAACGCGCAAGTGTCAAGCAAACGCATCGCGGCAACCAATGCCCGCAAGCAGCCCATAGGAGCGTCTTATTTTTATCGTGCGCGTGGTGGCCCAATATACATTGTAAGCGCCACGTTGATGCGACAATATGCTGCATTATGTTACCCGTGCATGTATCGTAAGGGCCATACAGGGTAGCGAAGTTATGAATGTCCTTGCGTCAGATGTGGCCCTGGCGATCTGTCCACGCTCAACAAAGGGGGCTCTCGAGGGTAATGTTCCCGCAGATGGCTTTGGACGTTGGCTCTCGTCGTCGTTTTCCTCGCTGGCGTATATGGTGCCAGGGTGCGTCATGGTATGATATGTTATGGTGTGATATGTGCATTTTATGGTATAGCATGCTATGCCGTGCTATGCGCTGCTATGCCTTGCTAGGCTGCATCGCGTTACTTCACGCTTGGATATGGGCCTGCACGCTGCGCTATGCCTCTATGGATGGGTCGCGCGCCAGAAAGTTTGTTTTGATACACCGAAGCCAAACGAACCAATAGTGTCTCAAAATACATGTTTAATTTAACGTCATGTATTGTCATGAGTGCCATGCTAGTGTACATCACGTTATGATATGTTGTGTTATGCTATGTCACCCACTGTTATGCTATGCCATGCCGTGCGATGTGACGCTACGTTGCGCTATGGTACGTCATGTTGTGATATACTAGCGTGGGAAACGTGGGGCGCTACGACACAGCATGCGCCCCGAGACAATGAAGCGTGCACAAGACGGCCACAAGTCGCACGAACATCTATCATGGGCGCCATGACCATCCAAGGATCCCCCCTGAGAGGCGCCCGAGATGCTCGACCTGGCTCCAAGAGGCTCCCAGAGGGCCACGTATGAGCCATATACCAGGGCCTGGGCCACACACGCTGAAATGCCAAATGGGGTTTAGCGTATATCGCCCCTTCCACCTGGGCCTCTGGGCCCGCATCAGCACCCTAACAAATCCCGAGATCCCCAGGACGGCGCCAAGAACGCCCGAAGGCAAGCAGGACTGGACCTGTGTCCGTAACACGGGCGGCTTGCCGCAGGCATCAGTGCATGCGAGCTGCCAGCTGTGGCCAACAATGCGTGGCGGAATATTGCGCTGGAGCAAACACGCACACGATAACACATCAAAGAACGCTGGATTTCAGAAACGCTCGAAGGACATGGTGGATGACGTCGTGGGCATAATATTCTCTCAACACCATCACACGTAATAGTGTTTATATCCACCTCGGCCGCAGGCTCGGCCAGCGCGATGCTCACTCACAGGTGGAAGTCCTCGAACGGGCAAGCATCCTCGTAGTGCAAATCAATTGCCCTTTTCCAAGCAAGCTTGATCAAGATCTCTGCTGCACCTTGCGGCGTATAAAGGTTGAAAGACCTCGTGAACTGCTTGCCGTAGCTTGTCAGCCGCCAGCACTGGTCCAACTCGTCCAGGCCGGTCTTGTTGCCTAGGGGCAGGTACTCGGCGATCACCTCCTTGCTAAGGTCATCGGGGAGCGCTACCTTCGGCGGGTACTTCTTCGCTGGCGGCGCAGGAGGTGGCTTGCCTTTCCCCTTGGCCTTACCTATCCCTCCTGCGGCGAGTTCCTCCGCAGCTTTCTCATCAGCAATTTGTTGTTTCAACTTCTTCATCTCCTTCTGAATGGCGCCCTTGAGTTCCGAGCGGTCGTTCAGCTCCTTGTTGCAGTCCGCCAAGTCTTTCTCGGGCAGCTCTTCCTTGACGCCCTCCTGCAGGAGAAGCTGCAGCGCCTCGTCGCCCAGGTCGATCCTGCACCTCAAGATGGCGAGCTTGATCTCGTCAGTGATGTCGGGGGTGACTTTCGCAGCGATGGCCATCAGCAAATCAACGACACTCATGGTCGCTGGCACGACAAGCCCAATCGCCCTCGCAATCCTCGTCAGCATCACCTTGGGCATGCCCCAAAAGGCTGCGAGCGCCCCCGCAACGACCAGCTTGGACGGCGCCGCCGACGCTGGCTCCAAAATGAGGTTCGAGAAGCCTTCCAGCCAACGGCCAGACGAGCACCGAACGCCCAATGGGCTCCGCCATCTGCACGACCACGCTTCCACAGCGTCCCAATCGGTAACAGGAAAAAACACCATGTTGTTCATGTTCGCGTCGAGCTTGAAGTACGTCTTGCCCATGTGCAAGCACTCGAAGATTGGCAGGGATGGGACACACGCGCCAGATGTGGATCCCAGTGGTAAGTACCACCTGCCACCAGCAAAAGTAGGCGTCCTAATCAGGAACCGGTTCTGCTTGCACCCTGCAAGTAGAGAATGCCATGCCGTGTTCGTGGCGCCAAGGTCGTCGATGGAGCGCACGTGGCGGATCAGCGCCATGTCTTCCACTGTTGCTGACATCATCAAGGGTGATGTCGAAAAATACGGTGCAGCCCTGCGCTCGCTGACGATGTCGTGGAAAGCCTTGGGGCAAAGTCTCGGCCGAACCTTGAACACTGCTGGGCATCGTTTCGTTGCCAAGCCTCTTTTGATGACAACGTTTTTATGTTTCAAGCTCTTGTACTTAAACTTCGTCGTCTCAATCGTGCCGTTGATGAGCTTCGCCCAAGCCCTCGCTCCAGACATTACCTTCTTGAAATTTTGATTTGTCTCCTCCTGTCTGAGCTCCCTCGCAGCATCCTCGACGATCTTGGCGTGGGTAACTCCGTCCCACTGTCTGCGCAGGAGATCTTGGATTTCGTCTGTGACGCGCCAACCAGACGCCTCAAGCGCCCCGATGATCTGCTGTGAGTGGAGACGTTTGAAGGGATGCCTCTCCGCTACTTTCCGCCACCATGTCCCGACCTGCGCATCCGCAAATTGAAAATCAGCGTACTCCTGTCGAATATCGTTCAATATGTCGCCGCCTCGGTCTGGGTCCAGAAGGCGTGGGAATTTCAGCGGATACGTCTTGAACTGCATCAGAGAACGGTAGCGTCGAGTAATGAGGGAAACTCCAAAATCACCGATGATGCGAGCATAACCATCTTCAGCAAGCACCCTAGGATCATCCTCAGGCAATTGTGCAATCGCGTTGGAGCACCCGTTGAAGTGGCACTGGCACTTCTCGAAGAGCACGCGCGAGTTCATCACTCGGACGATCTCTGCTGGCTATTCCAGCCCACCATCAATTGCCCTTTTCATTGCTATCTCCACGCTCTTCGCACCAGATCGGTTCTCAACGTTCTGCTCGCTGCACCTCTCCGCAACGGGCTTCAAGATGCCAAGGATGATGACGTTCGCGTGGTAGAGCCACCTGTTACTCAACATCTGCGCCGCAAAACTGACGGTGTTCGGGCAGCTCATTCTGAGCTTCCGAACTTCCCCACGATCAGCTCCTGTCGTTGTCTTCCCCACGTCGCCCCCTTCATCTCTTGGCTGCAATAGGACGGCGTCGAGCTTATGCCTCAAGGCGGACATTGTGCATCCGAGTGCAACCACCATGCACATCATCGCGCAGAGTCTGTGGGACCATATCTTGAGAAATCTGTTGGCCGAGAAGTAATACCCAAACCACCTGGACGAAGCGACCTTCTCTTGTTTGTGGTCGACGCACTTGCCGATACCCTTGAAGGCGTCACTCTGGCTCAGCAGCACGTCGTCGGGGTGCTCCGAGTGGTCGTTGATCTCATCCTTGATGCTCGGCCACAGCGCGTCGAATATTGGGCAAGCCTCGGTGGCGACCGTGGTGTACTCGGAAACCCCTTCCTTGAGCTCCCCCCACCATCTCGCCGAACTCCACGGGCCGTGGTCCAGGTTCAGGACCGTGATCATGATGAGAACCCAATAATATAACCCAACGTCTCTGAGTGCAAGCGCACAGTCATTCCACACCCTGTGGTTTGGATCAAAGAGAAGCACCAAATTCACGCCCCAACTCATTAGGAAATGGCTCGCAGACCAGCCGTCTCCGCCCTGATCAATCGAAAGCGTAATGCTCGGCCACTCCAAAGGCGGCCGCCTGTCGCGGGGCGGAGTAGTCTGTTGGAAACGGCCCCAACCTTTACCTGTCAGCGTGTAGAGGCGGTGCCACGTAGCAGTCAGCCAGCGCCAAACTTTGCCACGATTCTGCTTCGGGAAAAACTTACTGCTACCCTGGGAAACACGAAGAATTCATGCAATAACATGCTGTGCGCTCTGCGGCACGAGGGCGAGGGGTGGGTGAGTTGTTCTGGGAGAGCGACCACGTGCAATCGGCGCGACGGTTTGCAATCCCGAACAGTGCTTGCACGATTTGGCTCGGGATCCTGTTATACGCAGGGCACGCTTGCGCCGCGGAACTGCGCGCCTCCATGGGGCGCCGCGCACGCGGTCCCCAGGCCCCGCCCAAAGAGCCCCCGCGACGCGTCCGAAACGTCGGAACCACAAGGCCCCGCCCACAGACTTCCCTCCCCACGGGCCCCGCGCAGAGCATTAAATTGTCTGGGGCGGGGCTGACACCGCGAATCGCTCTTCAAATTTCATGGCGTGGGAGCGGGTTGCCACGCACATTGGGCGCGTCGTTCACGGACGCCAAGGTCCTCGTCGCTGCTCCAGAACGCCTCGGCCGCAGACGCCCAGTCGTTCTGCATCGCCAACATGTATTCTGGCTGGTCGGCCCTGTCCGTCTCGAGCACCATCGCGGCCTTCGCCACAAGGGTCTTGACTTCCTCTCGGTCAATAGGGAGAGTGAGAACTCTGACAATTACGACCAGCTGTGTGGCTTCCAATTAAATAAAAGGGCGGCGCATCAGTCCGCGCCCTGCAAGTTGCTTTACTTTGCTGTACGTTACTTTGTTCTGATTTGCTTTACTTTACTTTACTGTACTTTTTACTTTACTATACTCTACTCTACTCTACTTTACTTTACTTTAAGTTACTTTACTGTACTGTACTGTACAGTAATGTAATGTACCTTACTTTACTTTACTTTACTTTACTGTACTTTACTTGACTTTAATTTACTGTACTTCACTTTAATTCACCTTACTTTACTTCACCTCACTTTACTTTACTTCACTCCACGTCACTTCACTTTACTATACTGTACTTTACTATACTTTACTTTACTTCACTGTATACTTTACGTTATAGTTTACTTGTGCGTTACTTTACTTTATTTTACTTGATTTGTGATTTACGTGTATTTTACTGTACTTTACTGTGCTTTACTGTACTTTACTTGACTTGATTTTACTTTGCTTGACTTTACTTTACGTTACGTTATCTTACTTTACTTTACCTTATTTTACTTTTTTTTATTTTACCGTACTTTACCTTACCTCGCGTAACCTTGCGTAACCTTACCTTACCTTGCATTACCTTACCTTACCTTACCCTTACCCTTACCCCTACCCTTACCCTTACCCGTAGCCTTTACCCTTCACCCTTCACCCTTTACCCTTACATTTACCCTTACCCTTACCCTTATCCTTATTCCTTATTAGAATATACTCCTACTCCCCCCTCAGGCCGGCCGATAGGGGCCACATCCGGGTGGTCCCATCCTAACCTGTAAAAAACAATACAAAATCAACATTTTTCTTATTTTTTCCTCTCGACATGGACGTCCTGCGGTCCACGGCGATAATCCATTGCAAAAAAATACCACAAAGAGCACACGCGCGCGTTCATGTCAGAATCCTACCGAACACCGTGTGTTTGCAAGCAGTTCAACATAAAAACATCAAAAACCCAATGCTTTTTCACAAAAATTGTACAAATTTCCCGCCCGGGCTCTCTTGCTGAAATCATAGGAAAACCATAGGAATCTTAAGAATTCTGTCAAATCCAGCGATTTCACGTCATCGCGCGGTGCACTCGCGATGCTCTGTCATGCACCCAGGCCGCGAATCCTGTGCAAAAAATACAACAAAGAGCACACTCGCGCGTTCATGTCAGAATCCTACCGAACACCGTGTGTTTGCAAGCATTTCAACATAAAAACATCAAAAACCCCATGCTTTCTCACAAAAATGCTTTGGGGTGTCCTGTCAGACCGTCGGGATTCCTCCGGCCACCTCTGGCTTCCTGCGGTGTACCGGGCCATTCTCGACTCGTCTGGCAATGCGTGCGCGGCACTCAACACGCGCTCGCCAGTTCCCGTCGGCAACCGCCATCGCGGCCGCATCAGTTGTACCAAACCGGCTGGCCGGCGTGACTTCGGCCCCCAGTTGTGCCAGCTTTGCCTCGTATGTTGTGGGAGGGCGGGTGGGACTGGGCATGCCATGCTTGACTCGCTCGAGCTGGCTAGCTTGACCCTTACCCTTACCCTTACTCTTACCCTTACCCTTACACTCACCCTTACCCTTACCCTTACCCTTACCAGTACCCGCACCATTACCTTTACCCATACCCTTACCCTTACCCTTACCCTTACCCTTACCCTTACCCTTACCCTTGCCATTGCCCTTACCCTTACCCTGACCCTGACCCTGACCCTGACCCTGACCCTGACCCTGACCCTGACCCTGACCTTGACCCGGACCTTGACCCTTACCCTTACCCTTACCTCTACCTCTACCTCTACCTCTACCTCTACCTCTACATCTACCTCTACCTCTAACTTTACCTTTACCTTTACCTTTATCTTTACCTTTACCTTTACCTTTACCTTGACCTGTACCTGTACTTGTACATGTACCTGTACCTGTACATTTACCTGAACACATACCTTTACATTTACCTTTACATGTACATTTACCTTTACCTTCACCTTTACATGTACCGTTGCATTTACCTTCACCTTCACCTTCACCTTCACCTTTACATGTACCTTTACCTTTACCTTTACCTTCACCTTCACCTTCACATTTATCTTTACCTTTACATTTACATTTACCTTTACCTTTACCTGTACCTGTATATGTACCTGCACCTGTACCTGCACATGTACCTTTTACCGTTTTACGTTTTACCTTCTTACCTTTTACCTTATACAGTTTACATTTTACATTTTACAGTTTTACCTTTTTACCGTTTTACCTTTTACCGTTTTACCTTTTTACATTGTTTTACCATCTACGCGTCACCCTTTACATGTTCCTTTACCTTTACACTTACCTGTAACTTTACGTTGACCTTTACCTTTACGTTTACCTTTACCATTACATTTACCTTTTTATGTTCCTTTTCCTTTCATTTTTGCTTTTGCTTTTGATTTTGCTTTTGATTGATGTTGCTGATGTTTTTGCGTTTGATGTTGTTTTTGCGTTTGCTTTTGATGTTGCTTGTGCGTGTACATTTACGTTTACGTTTACGTCTACTGGTACTGTTACTTTTACGTTTACTTTTACTTGTACTTTTACGTGTAGTTTTATGTGTACTTGTCCTTGTACGTTTACTGTTACGATTACTTTTACTTGTTTTCAGTTTTTTACGTTTTACGTACGTTTTACTTTTCCTTACCCTCTTTACATTACTTTAATTTCCATCGCGTTACTTTACTCTGCGTTGCTTTACTTTTCTGTATTTCATGTTACTTTACTTTACTGTAGTTTACTGTACTATACTTTACTTTACCGTACTTTACTTTACCTTTACGTTACTTTACTTTACGTTACACTACTTAACTTTACTTGATGCTACTTTACTTTACTTTACTTTATTTTTCTTTACTCTACTTTATTTTACTTTACTTTACTTTACGTTACTCGACTTTCCGTTACGTTACGTAACGTTACTTTACTCTACTTTATCTTATTTCACTTTACTTTTTTGTTTACTTCACTTTACCTTACTTTTACCTATCTTCACTTCGCTTTACATTACTTTATTTTAATTTACTTTACTTTACTTCACTTCACTTTACTTTACTTCACTTTACTTTACTTTTAGTTTACTTTTACTTTTACTTTACTTTACTTTACTTTTACCTCTACATTACTTTTACGTTTATGTTTACTTTCACTTTAAATTTACATTGATGTACTGTTTATTTTTCTTTACTTTACCTCGCTGCACTTTACTTTGCTTTACTTTACTTTACTTTACCTTACTTTACTCTACTTTACGTTACTTCAACTTTACGTTAACTTTACTTTAACTTTATTTTACTTTATTTTACTTTAATTTTACTGTACTTTACCTTGCTTTCCTCTACTGTACTCTACTTTGCTTTACCTTACTTTACCCTACTTTACGTTACCTTACTCTACGTTATTTTACTCAACTTTATGTTTTACTTTACATTACTTTACATTACTTTACATCACTTTACATTACCTTAGTTTACTTTACTTTACTTTTACGTTTACGTGCACGTGCACTTGTACTTTTACTTTTTCTTTACTTTACTTCTACTTTACTGTACGCCGCGCTCGGGTGTGCGAGGTCGGCGACGTTGGCCCAAATAATACCCGATCCTCTGTTCACCTGATGGCAAGCATTCCGCTGTCAAATGACTGCATGCGCTCTCGCACGGGGACGCCATGCGCGCGCTGCCCAGCAGGGGACGCAAAGCATGTGCCAGCGGTCGGCGCAGCGTGACTCAGCAGTCTGCGAGGCGCCGCGGCCTTCCCAGGGAACGGCAACCTATGCACGGCGGAGATGCGCGGCCATCCCCGCCACGCCCCCCATTTGTGACGGAGGACACCCAACATCGTGCATTCCACTGCTGTGCTATACGCGCCAGAATGTATACGTCTGCGCACTCGTAACCTCGTTTGGAGACAACGACGACCAGAACCCGCGCTTATTCTATTTGCCACGAGAGCCATGTAGCACCTGCACGTGGAGCCGCCTCGAGCGCAGCGCACGCCGCGTCGCAGCGCGTGGCGGGACCCGCGCTGGGCCGACCACGTCGGAGACTGATGCGCAAACCTGAAAGCCGATCCAATCAGAAGCCACAGTGGATCAGACGGCACGAGCCGCGGGCCCCCAGACCACCCCCCCACCGCCCCCCGCCCCCGCCCCCCCCCCCAGGGCCGCGGACCCACCCCTCCCCCTGGCCCCCAGGGCACCAGACCCCCCCCCCCCCCCCCCCCAGACGCCCGATGGGCCGCGCCGCGGAGCCCGTCCCCCCCCCCCCCCCCCAGGGCCCCCCAGAGTTTAGTTTAGGTGGTTCGTTCCCTATGTTTTTCCAATCAAACGCACCCCCCCCCGCGGCGCGCGCCCGTGGAGGCAGGGGCCAAGTTTAGTTTAGGTGGTCGCGGGGTGGGGGGGGAGTTTAGTTTAGGTGGTCGCGGGTGGGCCCCTGGGGGCACCCTCCCTGGTCCGCCGTGCAGGGCCCTCAGGGGGGCTGGACCCTGGGGGCCCTGCTCGGCGGCCCACGCACCACGGACGGTCGCCACGGGGCCATGTGGACCTCGCGCGCACCGAGTGCGCCGCGCGGGCCCAGCCCCACCGAACGCGCAAATCTCACAGGCTTGCAGATAACACAGAAACACACGACCTCCTACGGGCCCACGCAGGCAGACCACGGGCCCACGCAGGCAAACGCACCCCCCCCCCCCCACCCCCCCCCCCCCCCCTCGTACGGACCACGCAGGCATGCCTCCCCCCTCGCACGGGCCCACGCAGGCAGACCTTGCGGCCCAGTACTCCTACGGGCCCACGCAGGCAGACCCCCGCGAATGCCGCGACAACCTCCCCACCCTTCCCCCTGCCCACCCGCGCGCGCCACGGGCCCTCCAGGCCCGAGTGCGCGGCGCTGCCCCGCCGCTTTGTTGAAGGCGAAGTTGTCGTAGAAGCCAAAGTTGTACAGGTCGTAGTTGCCAGTGCGGTACCTGCGGAGGGAAGCAACATGCAGCTCCTGCAAAGCAGAAAGAAAGAAAACAGGAGCTCGCGACGGGAGAAACGATCAACGCATGCAAACGACAACATGAACTGCGCGCGCAACGGGTCACACACACCAGGCTGCAGCACGTCGCGCGCCACACGTGCAAGAGCGCGCGCGCGCGCGCCCGAACGACCCACACAGCGCACGCAAGCTCGCAGACTCGCACGCGCACGCGTGCCAACGCGCAGGCACACTAACACAAACGCCCCGCGCAACTCCGAAGGTGATGCGCGATGTACATGTAACGTGGACGCATGCGCGCACACACACGCACGCGTGTACGCACACGCACCATAGTTATACTACATGACACGACTGCTACTACAACGTGCACGATACAACTCATTATATGTGTATGTTCTCACGATTATAAATACAACGTATGCTTACGTTTAACTGATGTAACCGTGTTGCGTCTGTGCGTTAGTTGTTTGTTTGTTTTTTCAGCGTTGATGTATGCCCCTGGGTGACAGGGCGCTTGTCTGATTAATGTTGCAACATTACACGTCCTTAACGTGGCAAGTTAACTTAGGAAGCCACACAACGAGTTCAACTAAACACCATGACCATCGGAAGTGTGGATTCAACCTTGAAGCCAGCGATCTCCGTTGGAGGCGCCCACACCCCATGACCACCTGGAGTGGTAAGAAACCCGATCATCCTCGGCACCAAACCCGAGTCAGCCTGGTCCACGGCATAGTGGATCACATTTCTCTTGTGCAGCTTCATCCTCGCGGCCATGAAGTACGTGAGAGAATCCTTGCCAGGGTCCGTCTCGCCGTCGAAGTTGCGAATTGCCATGCCAGAGAGTGCTTGAAGCGTGCGTTTTTTGTTGCCTCATGTACGAGCTCTCCATCAACTGCTCATCTGCTTGAGCTGGCTCGTCATCTGCTTGAGCTGGCTCCTCATCGGCAGCACCTTCCTCATCTGCTTGAGCTGGTGGGTCGAGGTCGTCGTCATCCTTGTCCGAATCGCTGCCAGAGTAGGCCAAAACTGTACCATCTACAATGGCTGCGAACCAAAATAATATCTGCTTCCAAAGCCACATGCCTCTTCTCGACGAGCCCTCAAGTTGCTTCATGAAGAAAGCGGTGGGGGCCTTGGTGATGTCGGGAATACCGAGAGAGACGAGCAGCGCCTCCGCATAGGGGACCTCGCAGCACAACGGAGACAAGTCGATATGCCCCTCTTGCATGCGAAGGCGCACTGCATCGGATCCAACCGTTGGAAGACCAGGCCTGACAACGCAACAATTGCCTAAGAAAATGCTTATCCCCATTGTGTCAGCAAAGAAGCGAGAAACTACTCCGTCGAAAAACAAACCCCACCTTCGTGATTGCTCCTCTTTTTTGCTGCCACCCCTGGAGCAGCCAGACCACCTGGGAAGGTAACCCGTCCAGCCCTGTCGGGCCCAAGGTGATTCAGGGGGCTCTTCCTTTGGACAGCTGGCAACCCCCTACAGAGCCCTGCAGAGACCCCTACAACGACCTTGGGACCCCTACAAGCCCCTCAGAGCCCTACAGGACCTTGCACAGACCCCTCCCACGAGCCCTGCAGAGACCCATACAAAAACCTTTGGAAGACCCCTTTGCAAAGACCTCGTCGTCGTCCGTCGTCCGTCGCCCGTCGCCGTCCTTTAACGTTTAAACTTTTTTGTGTGACCTATCCGTCGTCGTCGTCGTCGGTCGTCTGTGTCGTCCGTCGTCCGCCGCCCGTCGTCGTCCTTTAACGTTTAAAAATTGGTTGCTGCCTATCCGTCGTCGCCGTCGGTCGTCGTCGTCGTCGTCCGTCGTCCGTCGCCCGTCGTCGCCCCTTAAAGTTTAAAGTTGTCTTGCTACCTATCAGTCGTCGTCGTCGGTCGTCGCCGCCGTCGTCGTCCGTCGTCCGTCGGCTGCATTGGTTGTCGCTCGCGCGGCTTCCTGCTTTTCCAAACGCAAACCTTTAGTGTCCTATCGGCCAGGATGAAGGGTGACCGATGCCACTTTGGAGCTCGTACTTTGCACGATTTTAGCTCGCGTCGCTTGTTCGGTCGTGCATCGTTGTAGCTCGCGCTCGTGTCCTGCGTTATCTCGTGAACGCAATGTTTGCCAGGGCCTGGTTTAATTGGAGCACCCTTTTAGCTCGTGTTTCATGTTAGCTGGTGCCCACTGTTAGCGCATCGCGCCCCCCTAGCTCGTGCATCATTTTACCACGTGTCCATTATGAGCCCGCCCCCCCTTTTAGCTCGTGTCCCCTATGGGTTCGTGAGTATGCGTAGCTCGTGCTGGGGGCGAGTTTAGCTCGCGTCGGTCCCCAGGCCGCGCATTATTCAACATTGCTCGGGGTGTATTTGAGCTCGTGCCCCGTCTTGGCTCGGCGCCTTGTTTGGCTCGTCCCCCGCTCCGCTCCCCCATCCCCTTCTCCCAAAGGGCACTGATCAAGTAAACTCGCCTGGGCAATGACACCCCCAACGTGCCTGATCAAGTCCCCACCCCCCTGGGCATAGTCTCTGGCTGGGCCGTCGGGGCACGCGAAGCGACGAAGATTCAGAAGAGCAATCGTGGACATCGTCGGTTCTGGAAGGAAGCGATAAGTAGTGTCACGTTCTGATGCAGGCGCACGTGCCGTAGGCAAAAGTTTGCGAACCACGTGCTCAGCCTGAAGCCCCAGCGCCGCCATATTTTTTTGCCGCCAATACCGCCAGTCCTGATACCAGCGGCAGCAACTCACATTCGTCTTTCCAATCACTATGTCGTAAGCACTCGTCAGAGACCAAAGCACTTGCACCCCGCCACTGGGCACGTTCAGAATGAAACACTTGAAATCATCTGGATCGGTGCGGCCTTGCTGGGATGCAACGCAGAAGCTACAATGATATCTCGCACGGCACTCGAGCAACCTGAATGCTGTCAATCAGTAAAGGTCGTACTGGGGCACTCGCGAGCAAACCAACGCTTGTGGGGCACTCGTACTGGGCCCCAGTCGACGCCCGAAGACCTCCCCAGGTCCCCTGGGTCGACCCCTGGCAACTTGGGGCCCTCTTGCCCGACTGGGCCATGTTCGGCAATCTTGGGGCTCTCTTGAGCCCTCTTGGGGGGGGGGGGGGGGGGGGATGGGGGCATTTGGAGCAATCTCGGGGGGGGGGGGGGGGGGGGCCTTGTTCAGCCCTTGGGCCCTTCTCTTGAGCCCTGTTGGTGCTATCTTGGGGAAGGCGGGGCTCTTGGGACGTGTTTGGGCACCCATTTGGGCCGTCTTGGGCCCCCCTTGAGCAGGTTTGCAGCCAAGGGAGCTTCAAGAACAAATCCTGGATAATGTTCGGGACTAGACGTCTGCAGCCCAAGGTCTCCAATTCGATTTAAAGGGTCTGCGGGTGCCCTGTAATCAGATGAGGCGCGCATGTTTGGGAAGGGAGGGGTAGTTGACAATGCAGGTTTTGGCCAAGCCAAGTGTGAAACACTCTCGGGACATCTCGTCTGCAGCCCCCCCCCCCCCCCCCCCTCAGCGAACTGGTTTGACTTTTTTTTTTGAGGGGGGAGGGAGGGGGGGGGGGGGCGCGGCGAAAGTCATGTTGCATGGCTTTAGTTGACAACACAATGTTCGGTAACAAGCCATTTTGCTCAAGCCAACTTCGGCACGCGATGTTGACTGAGCTCGGTTAGGGGTGGGACCTTGTTTATTAGGGCGGCTTTCACCCTGTGTGCGCAGGGGCTGCCCTTCCCCGACGGCCCCCCCCCCCCCCCCCCTCCCCATTCCCTATCTGGCCCCCGCCGACGGAGGTGGAGCGAGGCAAGGAAGGACAATACTGAGGAGGAGGAGGAGGATATGAAGGAGGATGAGAGGCCTACGATGAGAGACGAGAGGCATCCACACCCATCGTGACCTGCATGGTTTAGCGCGGCCTTCGAGCGGAAGATCACTCGCGGGCGTCAAGCCGCCGCGAATGGCGCTAAGCTCAAGAGAGGCGGGCCCAACTGCGCAGCAGAGATGCCGCGCAGATGCCGCGCCGAGGTGCTGGATGCGCGAGCGCAGCTCTAGAGAGCGGCGGAAACGAGCAGCGGCAGCGGCGACGGGCCCTCAGCTCAGTCTGAGCCCGACTCCTCTGGAACCATTTGGTCAAGGTCTTGGTTCATGTAGGTGTCGAGCGCATGGTCGTTGGTGTAGCCGATGTTCAGATACGAGATGACGAACTTGACCCTCTGCCTGAGAAGCTTGAGCCGCTTGAAGAGCTGCGCCGACTTCTTCTGCTCCCTTTTCAGCCTGAACGCGAGGAGCCCCCACTTACGCCTGAAGGCAGGCGCGGCACCACGGGGCATGACCAGGTCGCGCGCCATGGCGAGGTCGGTACTTCGAACCGCAGCGGCATCGAACGAGGCTCGAACCACAAATGGCTACGGACCGCGCTGAAGACCTAGACTTCGGGGAGCCTTTGTATCAATATATCTCTGGACCTGGGAAGGGGCCCTCTGGGCCCCCCTTTTCTGGGCGTTCCTCGGGGCCCCATTGAGGATCTCTGGAGGCTCTCTTGAACCTCGGGGGGCCTCCGAAGGGGGGGAGGGCAAGAAGGCCCATGTATGTGTTACTTGGGACGCACTGCGGTATTTGCAGAAAGCTGCAGCAGCCTCTCGCACAAAAAGAATGCGATTGATGTCCTTGTTTCTCAAAGCCCTCTGGCACATGATACGGATTGTCCCGAGCGTGGCCAATCGCGCACTCTGCGCCCGAACTATTGTTTGCATCGTTTCTGGATGGGCGCCCGGGCGCATCGTTGCTGGATGGGCTGGGGGAGGGGGGGGGCACGCGAAGCGTCAACAATGTCACTGAGTTTCGCCAGGCCGCTTGCCAGCGGAAACAAAAACACAAGTTCGGTTCGAGAGATCAGACCTATCGACTGTTGGCCAGCCCACCTCATCCAAATCGCTTCCTGCCCGACCTGCCCACCCGATAGGACCAATACAAGTGGCCCCATGTTCTTGTTATACCCTCCTACCCCTGGTCAGCCGAGCGCATCGGAAAGAGGAGGCCGTGACCTGGCTGAAGTATGGGCACCGATTTGGTCTCGAAGCGCTGGTGGTATTCTTTGAGCGTCAACGGTGTGTCAGATCCAGGCACTGCAATGCCAACCACGTCATCCACTTTCACAACGGTATCACTTTCACAACGGTATCTGTGAATATATCCTTTGGGGCTCTGGCTCCAATGAAGGTTCGAGGCGGCGCCCGAAAACAATACGGCGGGGCGGGGTCACGGGTGGGTGGGGGAATGCCAGCGCACAGGAGACACCCAGAATTCGACAGGTGCGAATGCCTAGGTTTTTGGATGCCACCTGCCCCCTCACCGTTATTCCCTCCTCCGACCTCCCTCCTTCCTGGCCACCTTCCCAATCCTCTCGCCGCCCCCTCCTTTCTATGGCAACCCCCGCCCTCCATTCCTTTGTTCCCCCTTGCCCCACCCGCTAGCCCCATCCTCCTTCCAGCTGTCTTCCCTTGCCCAGTTGGAGGGGGGGGGGGGGGGGGCGGGGGAGGAGGCAGCCATCGCACCATATATTGCGGTCACCGATGTGGACGAATGCGCCGTCGGCGCAATAATCGAGAGACCAGTGGCCATCTGGCAAGTACCCCCGCCGCTCGGAGAGCAGCTCATATAACAAATCCTTCCCAACAACGCTGTCTCGAATGATCTCGAATCTGGAACGGTCGAAGGATTCATCGTCGGCCATGGTGCGCGGCGAACTCGTGAGTTCAGAAAAGGTGCTACATTAAGCGAAAATGCGATGGCATCGACTCGAGTGGAGTTGGCTGCCAGCTGCGAGGCTGCGGCAAAGAGAACGACAGAGAGGCATGCAGCGTCCGACGGTCGACACAACGATTGCGACACCGCTCACAAGCAAATTGCTGTTCCACCCCCCTCTAAGCAGCCCTCCTCCGCCCCCCCTGCCTCTCGTCCCAATTACCCCCTCCACCCTGCCCCGAAAAGGCCCATCTGGGCCACACGTGATCACGGTAGCTTACCAAGACATTGCGCCATAGGTTGAGCAATTGGTTGCGCCATAGGATGAGTGCAACATTTGTCGGGAGGTAGTTGCGCCATAAGCTGCACCATACGCTACTGAATAAGATTGCTGAGTCATTAGAGCGATACCCAATCTGGACAATCTATGTTAGCGAGCTGACGAGCTACGCATCCAGAAGAACGAGAGGGCCCAACAACACAGGAGGCATGGGACCGCACCATAGCTACGACCCAAAACTGGTCAGCATGCTGCCGAACACGTTACATGCTGTGGTTGTTGTTGTTTTTTCCACAACTGGTTGAGCGGGCAGCCAGCGCGGCTGCTAGAATACGCATGTAACCTGATTGCACACGGCAGAGATGCGCCACACAGCTCAGTCTGAACTGTACATCCCAACGTCTCCACCAGTGTCTGTGTCTGAACCCTCCGAGCCTCGCATCGGGAAGACCAGGGCCGATCCGAGGAGGTGTGGAACATAAGTTGCATTGGATCGCTACTGTGCGAAGCATGGACGTAGATGACACCCCCTCGCTCGGCCCGAGATCCCCTGAACAAAAAAATGCTGGCGCCTAAACGTGGCTTTTTCAGAAAGAGCTTCACGAGAGTCCCGTCCAACTCAGCACTCGAAGAATCACGGAGGCGTCGGCGGTCCGACCGTCTGGTCCAGCTGGTTCGCCAACGCCAGCTTGGCCCTGCGCTTCTTCTCGGAGAGCTCCGATGGCGGCTTCACGCCAGGCAGGCCCACCAATGGCACCAAGGACTTCGACGAAGGTGGCGAGGGGGCCAACCCGCTGGAGCTTGCTGCGCCGCCCGTCGGTGATGCATCCGAAATCGCACTCGACGCAACACTGGCCTTGACGGGGGCGTCGGGAACCTCAGTGATGTCGTCGGCCGCGATGCTGCCCTCCGCCATGATGGCCGCCAAGGCGCCCGCCGTCGCCTCGCTCGTCGCGTCGGCCTCCTCCTTCTTCTCCGAGACCTCCTGCGGGCACGGTGGCAACGCCAACAACTGCGGGACGACGATGGGCCCGAACGTCTCCTGGATCATGCGACACGGCATCTTCTCCTCGAAGAAGGACTTGATCGGGATCTTGTTCCACGGCTTCTCCGGGTCGAACACAAAGGGTTCGTTGTAGAGCCAATTCGATTCAATCGAGTAGATTGCTGTGACTCTCGTGTCCCCAGAAATGGGCACAGTCTTGCCAGGGACCTTCACGTGAGTGCACTCGTGGTCCTGGAGAGGGACGTCGCCCTGGCACGGTGGCATCAGGTAGAAGGGCCCAGACTTAGGAAAGTCGATAACGTTGTTATCGTCCATGACGATATCTCCGAAGGCGTTGATCTTTCTGGCACGGTCCACATACGTAGCCAACCACACCGACCTTTGCAAAGGCCCGAACTCGTCCGAAGGCAACGTGAGCGTGAGACGATGGAATAAGTTCTTCGGGGCCTGCGAGTCCTTCCTGCTCATGTTGATCACCGCGCTCTTGTCATATCCGACAGCTGGCAGGAACTCGTACTCGATGAAATTCAGAGGCGCAGCCCTCAACGTCTTGCCAGCCAAGTCCGAGGGGAAAAACTCCGAGGTCAAAGGGCCGCGCACGTCGCACTTCGAGACCTCGAGCAAGGCCTTGGCCTGCTTGGGGTCCTTCTTGATTACCTCGTTGATTTCTTTCACCTCCTGTCGATGCTCAAGCGAAGCCTTGGACGACAAGAGGGCACCGACCTCTTTGCTCATCTTGCCACGCTTGGCGGCGACATTAGCCTCGGTGGAGCCGCGCTTGCCCATCTCTGAAGACAGGGGGCCGAACGGCGGGGAAGCTCTGAACGTGAGCCAAAACGGCTACGGAGAGCCATCACGACCTGTTGCAACCAAAAACGCAAGTGCAAGCCCCCCCAAAAAAAAATTATTCGGGAGGGGTGGAGGAAAGGGGAGGGCGCCGCTCAGTAGAACCATCCCCGCTCGAAAAACTTGGTTTCAGCGCCTGCCCCCTACCCCGTGCCCCCCCGCATCTCGCCAAGGTCTTGAACTAAGGCCCAGAGAACTTTTCAAGGGAAGAGCCCAGAGCAAACGCCTTCTGGCGCTCGAATGGATCCTCGGCAAACCCAAGCCCACGAGAGTTTCGGGCGGCCGGCGGGGGGGGGGGTGGGCGCGCCGCGCACGAGCACGAGGAGCGCGAGACAAATGCCACGGCGACCCCCGCCTCAAGAAAGCTGACACTGGGGATGTGCGATGGGGGGGGGGGGCGGGGGCATCGGCATGCATTGTAATCGTTTGCGACGCAATGCTAGATGGTTTAGTTCCTACTTAGTTTACTAGCTGACGAGGGGGGTGAACGAGGAAGAGCAGGAGGAAGGCACTGCTGATGATGGCGATGATGACACAGGTGGTCCTGGTCGCGCGCGCACGGATGGAGGTCCACTGGCGTGGGCCATAAGCGCGCCGCCGTGATAATCGATATCGACGGTGATGGTGGCCGTGGTGATGCGAGTACGATGGCCGAAATACGCACCAACGTTGGTGGATCGATTTGCGGTTTGGAGCCGCCATGCGGCGCTGTGCAATCGAAATTGAAAGCGGGGCATGGTCGATTGCGGGGTGGTGGCGCGGAAGGCGTTGCCCCCCGCGTCGCGGGACTGCGTAGTGGGCGTGGTCAAGATTGACGGGGTTACGGGCCAGGCCTGCATGAGTTTGTCACCGCACTTTAGTTGGCCAGCTTCGCGTTGGCCCAAAGTGAGTGCGGTGGTTTTATATGTGCACTATTGATGGTCCATTGCAAAGGGTAACACGCTGCCAACATAGCGCTTTTGATACCTAAGTTTAGTTTCCTGTTTTCTTCCTCTCTCGAAATAATAATCAAAGAATTGTCCAAAACATATTTTTTTGTATATTGTTTGACCTTTTTGGGGTATTGTTGGGATATTCTTTATTTTCCGTCGAAAATCCCCCTGTAGGGGGACACGCCCGACATAACTTTTGGGGGGTCCGACAAAACGGTGCGGCGGCAGGCCGTGCGGTGCTCTCGAGCAAGCCACAGAGACCTCCTCGCACGGTCCGCCGCCGCGCTGCCTTGGGACCTCAGAGGCCCCCGTCGCCCAAGACTTCCTCGCCCACCCATGCGCGCGTCGCAAAAAAAAAAAATCAGGGCGGAAAATGCCTGGCAATTTTCGGCCTCGGGGGGCCCTCGCGGGGCCTCGGGGCCGTCAAAAAACAACTCAGGACGACAAACTGGTCCCGGCGAACGGGCCGGGACTTCCGGGGACCAATCAGGACGTCGCATGTCTGGGCGCAGAACGGCCAAACTCCCAGAACCGTGCGGCGACCCCGAACCCCCACTGACTCACCGTACGGGGTGGTCACCGCACCGTTTGGGGGCCCCCGAGGGACATGTCCACCACCCTATAGATCGGCTGCGCGCCCAGGGGGCGGGGCATTCTGAGCCCTGCCCGGAGCCACGGACACAGGCTTCTCTCAGAAGGCCCGAGGGCTTCTGAGAAGCCCCGGAGCCTTCCGAGAAGGCCTGTCCCCTCTCTTCCCCGCTCGGGGCGCGCCACCGACGGGAGACCGGGACACCCGGAGGCGGCAGACGTGGACATCCCCGGGGGACCACGGAGGGCCGAACGCGCCTGAGCCCACCGCGTCGGGAGGACTCGGAGGATCGTTTCAAAGGGCGTTGTGCAGTGCCTGCGGGCTGCCCAGGAAAGGCGCTTGGGAGGTGCCTGGCCGCAGAGTGGCCGTGGCCGTGGCCGTGGCCGTGGCCGTGGCCGTGGCCGTGGCCGTGGCCGTGGCCGTGGCCGTGGCCGTGGCCGTGGCCGTGGCCGTGGCTGGGTGAAGCATGACCCCTGGGAGCTCGGGAGGAGCCTCGCCCGGAGCAGAGGATCTGCAAGAGGGCAGGAGGTCGAGTGCAGGCGGGGGGGAGTGTCCTCTGCTTGCCGTGGCTCGGCCGCCCGTCCCCCGTGCGTGTCTTCGATGTCGCGCGCGCGCCTTTTGGTGGCCAGACGATCCAGGAGATGCTCCTCGGTGGCCCTCGCGGAGGAGGAAAATATATGCTTTAAATAAAAATAATGATAATAATAATAATAATCATAATAATAATAATAATAATAATAATAATAGTAGTAATAATAATAATAAACTACTACTAATAATAATAATAAATAATAATAATCTTAATAATAATAACAATAATAGTAATAATAATAATAATAAAACAATAATAATTATAATTATAATAATAATAATAAAAATAATAATAATAATAACGATAATAATAATAGTAATGATAATAATACTAAGAATAAGAATAAGAATAATAATAATAACAACAATAACAATAATAATAATAATAATAATAATAATAATAATAATAATAATCAAGTAAAAATGCGCACGTCCAAGCGATGCCGAGCCTATGGCGGCGCGCGCGGCGGGGACGGGGAAGGGGGGGGAGGCAGGGGGCGGGGGGGGGCTTCTTAGGCAGAGGGCAAGGGGCAGAGGGAGAGGGAGAGCCAACCCCTCTCCCTCTCCCTCTCCCCCCCCCCTGCGGGAGGCCGCCGCTCTCCCCTCTGCCCCTCTCCAGGCGCTGCCAGGGGCCCCCAGGAGCTCGCAGGCGCTCCCAAGCGCTCCCAGGCGCCCCTAGGGCGCTCCACAGCGCTCCCAGGCGCTCCCAGGCGTTCCCAGGCATTCCCAGAGCGCTCCCAGGTCGCTCCCAGGGCGCTGCCAGAGCTAGGCAATCAGCGGAATTGCAAGAAAGGTGCGCCAGAGGAAGGGGGGGGGGGGGGGCGCAAGGGGGGGGCGGCCTCCTGAGCGGGCGGGGGAACGGGGGGGCGGGCGGGGCTTCTTGGACAGAGGGCAGGGGCTTGAAAGGTCCCGGCGGGCCCTCCTGAGAGGGCTCCTCCAAGCTGGGTTCTCATAGGGCATCGAGATCTATACAGACAGCAGGGGCCCGGCCACGAGAAAAACCTCCCAGAAGAAACCCAGCCCTGAGACATCGGGACGTCCCTCGATGTTTGGTGTGGGCGCGCCGCGCTCTCCGTGGCAAAAACCCCGCAGCCCGAGAAACCCAGGGGCACCCTGGCGGCAAGCAGGGTGCCTCCCTGGCCCGGGCCCCCCCTGTGCCCCCCCTGCTGCTCCCTGCCCGGGCCCGCCCGGAACCCGGCAGCGGTGCGCACGCCGCGCCCGCCCTCCTGGCCCGGCCAGGACTGCGCACGTGCAGCGCCTGTAGGGGGCCGCATGCGAACCCGACCCCTCCCCCCCACGAGTTCTGAGGGGGAGGGTGGGGGTCACTTCGCTCGGGAGCTCCCGAGCGAGGTGAACCCTACCCCTCCCCCTCAGACATCGTGGGGGGGAGGGGTCGGGTTCGCATGCGGCCCCCTATCCTGGGCTCAGGACGGGCCCGGCCGGGGAGCAGCGGCCGTGCATGGCCTCCGCCGCCCGGCCTGCGCGGGGCGCCGCGGCTCCCTGACGGCCCCGCCGCCCCCCGAGGAGGCCGCCCCCCTGCCGCACCACCCCCCCTTCGTGCGCGCCGCCGGGGTGCTCCTGGCCGGCCCTCCGATGTCATGATCTGAGGGATGAAAAAACGGCCCTACCCTTAAGTCGGGCCTGTCCCCCTACAGGGGGATTTTCGACAATAAATAAAAAAAAACGAAAATAACCAGAAAAAAATCCAAAAATAGTCTGGGGACTATTTTTTGAATATTGTTTTACCTTTTGGGGGCATTTTTGGGGTATGTTTGATTTGTCGTCGAAAATCCCCCTGTAGGGGGACACGCCCGACATAACCCTACCCTGGGTTACAAGTGCGTGGTCTGTAAACCTCCCGCACATCACGCAGGGTTCAGCCCGTCAGCCCACAGGAGGTTCAGCGCACAGCGCCTCGTAAACCAGGGCAGGTGCGTCTTCTTATGCCCTCGAATGATGATGCTCGACCCGTTCCCTGGATGGGTGGCGGCATCCGAACCCCACCCTTCGGTCGGGCATGTCCCCCTACCGGCGGATTTCGGGCGAAAACTTATTTAACTAGAACCACGCGCGCGCTTCGCGCGCGCTTAGGTTCTAGCTAGGAGGCGAGCTTGAGTCAACGAAAGTCGCAGGGACGGGGGCAGGGGGAAGAAGGCCTGAGAGCGCTGAAGGATACAAATACTGGAACCCTCTTGTGATTTTGTGGGGGGCCTCGTCCGGCCGCTCGCTGGGAGTTTGACGTAGCTTCTCGGGAGCCTCTGAACCTGTCGGGGGCCTCCTGGAAGCAGGTTCGAAGCATTTTGGGGGCCGATTTGGGGCTTCTCGGGGCCTCCTTTGGGCCTCTTGGGGGTCTCCTGGGGCCTCTTGAGGGGCCTCCTTGGGGCCTCCTGGCGGCCTCTTGGGGCGGAAGGCTCGAGCTTGCGGTTCGTGGTCCCCCTCTGGGCCCCCTCTTGGGCCCGTCTTGGGGCCCTCTTGGGCCATCTTGGGCGCCTCTTGGGCCGTCTTGGGGCCCTCTTGGGCTGTCCTGGGGCCCTCTTGGAAGCTTCTTGGGCCGTCTTGGGGCGGTCTTGGAGGCCTCTTGGGCCGTCTTGGACGCGGTGAAAGCCCAAGATGCGAACATGCGAAAAATATACGTTTTCCCATAGGAATGGCACGATTTTTGTTTCTTGGACCTCTTGGGGTGCCTCTCGGAACGTCTTGGGCTGATTTTGGAAGCCTTTTGGCGCCTCTGGGTGGCGTTTTGGCGCCTCCTGGGATATGTTGGGCCGGAAGCTCGGAATTCGAGAGTGGCTTTCTCCTTCTGGGACCCCTCTCGAAGTCGTCTTGGGGTTCTCTTGGGCCGTCTTGGGGCCGTCCTGAGCCACTCGTGCGCAGCCTTGGAGCGCTCCCGGAGGCCTCCTAGGCCGTCTTGGAGGCCTCTTGGGCCGTCTTGGACGCGGTGAAAGCCCAAGATGCGAACATGCGAAAAATATACGTTTTCCCATAGGAATGGCACGATTTTGTTTCTTGGACCTCTCTTGGGGTGCCTCTCGGAACGTCTTGGGGTGCTTTTGGGAGCCTTTTGGCGCCTCTTGGCGGCATTTTGGCGCCTCCTGGAGCCTCTTGGGCCGGAAGCTCGGAATTCGAGGTTGGCTTTCTCCGTCTGGGACCCCTCTCGAACTCGTCTTGGGGCTCTCTTCGGCCGTCTTGGGGCCGTCCTGGGACACTCGTGCGCAGCCTTGGAGCGCTCCCGGAGGCCTCGTAGACCGTCTTGGGCGCCTCTTGGGCCGTCTTGGACGCGGTGAAAACCCAAGAGGCGAACATGCGAAAAATATACGTTTTCCCATAGGAATGGCACGATTTTTGCTTCTTGGGCCTCTCTTGGGCTGCCTCTCGGAGCGTCTTGGAGGCTTCTGGGACCTTCTTGGTGTCATGACAGGCGTCTTGGAAGGCATCTGGAGCCATCGGAGCGCGTTTCGAAGCCGCCTGCGAACGATCTTGGACGGCGTCCGGCGGTCCGACGAGCCTCCGGGCCCCCCGGAGCCCACATTTGTGGTCGGGGTCCCGGCCCCGGGCCCCCGGACCCGGTGCGCCGTTATATGTATAAACAAAAAATACCCCAAAAACACCCTCAAAAGGTCAACAGCAGTCAAAACATCGTCCCCAGAGTATCGTTTTACTGTTGTTGAATATTCCTCCTGTAGAGGAGGGACGTGCCCGAACCAACCCTACCCCCCGCCAGCCATCGATTCTCATGAACCGATGGGAGGCGTGGGCAGCGTCCGAATCTCGCCACGTCCTCGACGAAGTCCGAGCCCTGCCCCCGCCGCCCATCGAGTTGCCTGAATCGTTGATCGGCGAGGGAGGGGTCGGATTTCTCGGCCTGGCACCACTTGAAGCACACAGACGACGCGCCTCGAATGGTCGTTTATCGGTACCACCTGAAGCATGCACACGACATGCCTCAAGCTGTACTCGGTCGGTACCACTTGCGGCATACTGACGACAAACCTCAAGTGGTGCTCGATCGGTGCCACTTGCGGCATACAGACGACACGCCTCAAGTAGCACAGGTCGGCACCACGCGAGGCACACAGGCGAAATGTCGCAAGTGGTACTTGTCCAGCACCACTTGAGACATACAGACGACATGCTTCAAGTGGTCCTTGATCGGTACCACTGGAGGCATCCAGACGGCATGGCTTTACTGGAATGTTTGGGCGGTACCACTTCAGACATACACAAGGCACGCCGCAAGTGACTCCTGACTGGTACCACTTGGGGCGGTCTTGGGAATACAAACGACATGCCTCAAGCGGTACTAAAACGGCACCAATTGAGGCATACAGACGACACACCTCAAGTAGTACTTGGTCAAGACCACTTGATGCATACAGGCAACATACCGCATGTGGTCCAGAGGTACCACTTGCAGCATACTTCAAATTTCACGTCGTCGGTATCACTTGAGGCATACAGACGACACGCCGTAGGTGGCATCGGGTCGGTACCACTTGAGGCACACTGACGACATGCCGCAAATGGTAGTTGTTGGTACCACTTGAAGCACGCTGACAACATGTCGCACGTGGTCCTTGGCCGGTACAATTTGAACCACACGGGCGTCATGCCTGAACTGGCAGTTCGCCGGCACCGCATTTGCACTTGCCCGGAACCAATTGAGGCATACAGACGGCATACCTCTAGTGGCACATCATGAATACCACTCGAGGCACACAGACGGCATGCCTCAAGTTGTCCTTGGTCGGTACCACTTGGGACATACATACAACAGACCTCAAATTGTATTTGGTCGGTGACACTTGCGACATACAGGCGACATGCCTTAGATGTCGCTTGATCGGTAGCATTTGAGGCCAACAGACGACACGCTTCAAGCAGCAGAGGTCGGTACCACTCGAGGCACACAGACGACATGCCGCAAGCGGCATGTGTTCGGCACCTTTTGAAACATACTGCAGACACGCCTCAAATGCTACTTGGTCGGTACCGCTTGAAACATACAGACGACATACTTCTTCTGCCACTTGGTCGGTACCGCTTGAAGCATACAGACGACATGCCACATACATCGTCGTCATCGTCGTCGCCGTTTCATTTTTCAGCCTCTATTATGTTCCTTTTCCTCCTCCTCCTCCTCCATCCGTCTACTGGTCCTACTCACCCTTCTCCCCCCTTCGATCGACATGCGTCAAGTCGTACAATTTCGCCTTGGTTGGTACCAATCGAGGCACACAGTTCTTCTGCGCTCCATTTCGAAAGCGGGGCGCTGATGATACTGGAAAATGGCGACGGTGCCAACGACGGCCATCCTCAGGGACGCAAATACCACGTAACTTACAAAGCTTTACGGCCTCGGGGACGCGAATGCGGCGAAATTAACGAGGGTTTACGGCCTCGGACACGCGAATTTCACATGACGTACGAAGTTGTATTGCCTCGGGGGCCCGAATCTCTTACTTGCACCACGACCCCCTCCCAGGAATTCTGAGACCACCCCAGGGGGAAGGTAACCGGCTCATTTTGAGCTCCCCCCATCGCGCGAACTTGAACAATTCACAACAGGAAATAGAAAGTGAACTCTAACATGGGAGACTTGAAACTGGAACTGAAGCACGGAGCAGCAAGCCTGACCCCCGCAGCCTCATGGCCCCACAAGGGGTCTGGCGGAGTTGACGGTCCAAGGGCCAGGAAGCACCCTCTAGTCGGCTACACGTGAGAGCGACCCTGGGTAAGAGTGTTGGTGCACGGCTGAGAGGCCAAACACGGGCGCGCAAGCCGCCGCTATCGCTTCGCGCTCAGCGATCGGGGGAGGCCGCACCAAAAGTCACTCCAGCGAAAGGTCACTCTTACGTCCAGTCGATCTAGACGCCGAAACCTGCAAGAAAAAAACGCTCCCGCGCAAGATCCTCCGAGTCGCCGGAGACCCCTCGCTCAAAGATGAGCGAGCAACTGGCCCCGGTTGCTTTGTTTGTCCAGAGGCGCGTTCAGGCCAGAGTCTCTCAGGGCGGACGCGGCCACGGCCACGAGGACGCCCGTGGTGGGCCCAGGAAGAAAACAAAAAAACACCAATATACATATATAACACAATAATAACAAGAATGAAGAAGAAGAAGAAGAAGAAGAAGAAGAAAGAGAACAAAGACCGAGAAGTGGTGCTCGCCCGAGTCCCGCGGGAAGACGTAGAGCGAGAAGGGAGACAGCACCCAATGGCAGGCGCCGTCCTTCTCCTTCGAAGGCTCCCGTCTCGCCGCGCAGACCCCCACCTGGAGCCGGCGGCGGGACAGGCAACGGCGGGGGGGCATGAGGGCAGGGAGAGGGGGGGAGGAGGTTCAGGGAGGGCGGAGGGGAGGGAAGTGGGGAAGGGAGGGAGAGGGAGAGGAGCAGGATCGAGGATCGAGGAGGAGGAGCAGGAGGAGTGTGTGCGGGAGAAGGGAGGCGGAGGTAGACAGAAGGAGGGGGAGCTCTCTCCACCGAGTTCTGGCAGGGGCCCAGGAGGGCCCGAGACGGCCCCCAGGAGGGCCCCGAGACGGCCCCAAGCCGGTCCAAGACGGATTCCAAGACAACCGAAATAGCCCAACAAAGACTTCAAAACGGCTAGCTAAGAAAGCCTACAAGACAGCCGAAAGGCCTGTACGGCCTCCAAGACGATCTGGCATGCCGTCCAAGACGACCAAGATGGCCCCAAGACAATCCAAAATGGCTCCAAGGCAGTCCGACATGGCCCCAAGAGGCGACATATCGGTCCCAGGAGGCTCCGAGAGGTCTGGAAGAGGCGTCCTCTTCCTCCTCGTCCTACACCGCATCCATCCTCCTCCCTCTCTTGATCCTCCCCCTCTTCCGTCGCGTGTCCCCCTCCCCTCCCCAGCGTGCATTTCCCAACCCGTCCTCCCCCCCCCACCCACCCTACTCGAGTCTGGAGCGAAGGCCTGTGGACCACGCGGGGGCGACCAAAGGACACCAGGGCCCGCGGGGCAGAGCTGGCCCCCTGGCCGGGGCCGCACGCGCACATTCCAGGCGGAATTGCAGGCGGAATTGCTGGGCCGCTCCAGTTCGCCTTGTGAGGCTCCCGCTCGAGCATCGGCCGCATTTCTGGTCGCCCTTCTGGTCGCCATGCTGGCCCGAAGTCTGGTCGCAAGGCCAATCCAAGTTCTGGTCGCAACTCCGGCCGGAATTCCGCCCTGGTCTCCTATATTCTAGGAGGCCCTCAAGCATTTCCAGACTGGTTGTGCAGCCCCTGGAAAAGGGGGCCCAAACGGGTGCCAGGGAGGGGAATACGCAAGCAGAAGCCCTCCCGCTCGCCATCGCTCGGCTGTCCATTTCCTGTGCATTCTTGGGTTTCGTGCGTGCATTTCTTCGCAAGGTGGACAAAATGCTCCTGCGGTGCCAAGCCCGCGGACCCGCTCCGTCGTGCTCATTCGCGCGTCAGCGGCCTGCCGCTCCCGCGCGAGCGTCGGATCGGCCGCGCCCGCCGCCGCCGCCACTTCGAGGGCGGAAGGCCAGCGAGTCCCCGAAGGCTTCGAGGCCCATCCCTTCCCCCCCTCCTCCAGGAGGGGGAGGGGGAGGAGGAGGAGGAGGAGGAGGAGGAGGAGGAGGAGGAGGAGGAGGAGGCCATTCCCAAGCCCGTTCCCAATCTCCACCCCACCACCTCCTCCTCCTCCTCCTCCTCCTCCTCCTCCTCCTCCTCTCCGCCTCCTCCTCCTCCTCCCCCCCTCCTCCTCCCCCTCCCCCTCCTCCTCCTCCTCCTCCTCCTCCTCCTCCTCCTCCTCCTCCTCCTCCTGCTCCTCCTCCTCCTCCTCCTCCTCTGCTGTCCCTCCCCGCCCCTCCAAGGCCCTCCCCTCCCAACTCGTCTCTCCTCTCCGCGAGCTCGAGATGGAGCCCCCTCTTGCACGCCTTCTGAAACAGTTGCCCTGTCTCTGAATCGGCCCCTGCTGGGGAGAGAGGGGACGAGGCGGCAAAGGAGAATGAGAAAAGAAAGGGGGCAGGACAGAGCGGGAGAGGAGCAAATCTAGGGACGTTCGCATCATCGCTGACGCCGCGCCCTCTCCAGTCCACCTTACGAATGAGGCAGCCGACAAACGCTGGCAAGAGTGCGCATCGTTCCCTCGGCCAGCGAGCCATTGACCCGAGCCTGTATGTCGATCACCAGATATCCTCACTGCATTCTCCAACTTGTTCTATTGAGCGCCCCAGAGGCGATTGCTCATCCCCTTCCTACTCTTCCTGGGGAGAGCGTGCCACCTTGAGAACAGCATTCTACGCCTGTGGGACTCGCAGACTGCCAACCGGCATCACGATGAAAATAGGCACCGCAACATAGCTTGAGAGCGCGAAAGTATGTCCGCAAGCACCAGCAACATGAGCGCCTCATTCGTCTGCCTGAGCCACAACATGCATGTGAGCACCGCGACATGCTTGCGACCACCAGACGGCGAGGGCTGTGAAATCCTGCGGACACCATAAATGCCTGCGAGCAGCACGTGTATGCACAGCAAAAACTTGTGCCTATGAGCAACTGAATACCCAATAGCATGCGAGCACCACCAGGTGACCGCTTGCGACCCTCCAGTGTGCAGGTAATGCATCCCCTCATGCGCAGGGGAAGCACACAGTATCTTTACATATGGCCAGGTACACTCTACAGGCTGGTGCAATCACCTCTGACAGATGCCCAATACGACCACCCTTCGGGTGATAAGGAAGTTGTGTGGGGGGGGAGAGGGGGGGGAACCAACATCTGACTCAATCGATATCACTATCGATCTCACTCAACGGGACACCACGGGACACCACGGGACACCACGGGACACCACGGGCCACCACGAGACACCTCTCGATCTCACTATCGGTCTCACTATCGATCTCAGCATCGATCTCACTCAACGGGACACCATAGGACACCACGGGACACCACGGGACACCTCGGGACACCACATCGATCTCACTATCGATCTCACTATCGATCTCACTATCGATCTCACGCAACGGGACGCCACGGGACACCACGGGACACCACGGGACAGCTGTCGATCTCACTATCGATCTCACTATCGATCTCACTTTTTGGGACACCACGGGACACCACGGGACACCTCGGGGCACCACATCGATCTCACTATCGATCTCACTATCGATCTCACTATCGATCTCACTCAACGGGACACCACGGGACACCACGGGACATCACGGGACACCACGGGACACCACGGGACACCGCGAGCCGCCGCCGCACGGACGGACGGGCGGCCGGGGGAGAATCATTTGTCTTGACTTCGCCCTAGCACCAGCGGACACCACGGGACACCACGGGAGACCACGGGACACCGCGGGACACCGCGAGCCACCGCCGGACGGGCGGGCGGGGGAGAATCATTTGTCTTGACTTCGCCGTAGCAACGGCGGACACCACGGGACACCACGGGACACCACGGAACACCGCGGGACACCGGTGGCCACCGCCGGACGGGCGGGCGGGGGAGAATCGTTTGTCTTGACTTCGCCCCAGCAACGGCGGACACCACGGGACACCACAGGACGCCACAGGACACCGCGGGACACCACGAGCCACCGCCGGACGGGCGGGCGGGGGAGAATCATTTGTCTTGACTTCGCCCTAGCAGCGGCGGACACCACGGGACACCACGGGACACAGCGGAACACAGGTGGCCACCGCCGGACGGGCGGGCGGGGGAGAATCATTTGTCTTGACTTCGCCCTAGCAACGGCGGGTTCATTCCTCTCGCGAGCCCACGCAGCTTCGCCTTGCCCGCACGCACGACACGAACGAAACAAAACGATTTCCCGGTCGGGGGTCTCCGTTCCACTGCGATCTCACCCCCCAACCTCCGATACACCACTGCGCCTGCCTGTGTACACCGTAGGCACATGCCCATGCACATGAGAAACACATGGCAATGTCGCCTTACACCGCAACGGGCCCATGTACACCCCGCGCCTGTGTATACCAAAAGCCTGTGGACCACAAGCCTGCGCGCGCACGCGCGCATCCGCGCGACAGCGAAGATGCCTGTGCGATGGACCACGATGAACCCATCATCCAGCATACGTGTGCGATGAGCAGGGTGCACTGTGGCAGTGGTGGTGGGGGGAGGGGGGGCGCAAGGCGCTATGCTAGCCGTTGATTGCCTATGAACAGGGCCCGACCCCAACTAGGGGTCTTGCTTTTCTTGCAGGGCAAGTCAAAGCAGTTCTGACGAACGCAAAGCAAGGCAATACAAAGCAGTGATTGGTCTTGCTTGGAATTGCGCTGCACTACTTGGTACTACTTGGTTTTGCTTGGCATTGCTTGGAATGATTGGTTGGCAGTGCTTGGCATTGCTTGGCTTCGCGTGACATTGCTTGGTAATGTAAGGCGTTGCTGGGCATTGCTTTGCATTGGCTTTGCATTGGATGTACATTCCTTGGCATTGTTTGGCATTGCTGGGCATTGCTGGGCACTGCGTTACAGTGGCTTTGCATTGGCTTTACATTCCTTGGAGTTGCTTGGCATTGCTTGGCGTTGTCTGCCATTGTTTAGCAGTGTTTGGTATTGCTTGGCACTGCTTCGCATTTCCTGGCATTGCTTGGCAATGCTTGGCATTGCGTGGTACTGCCTGTTGCTATTTGGCACTACTGTGGTATGGTTTGGCATTGCGTAGCAGTGCTTGGCATTGTTTGGCAGTGCTTGGCAGTTCTCGGCGTTGCGTGGCAATGCTTGACGTTGCTTGACAATGCTTGACGTTACTTGGCATTGTTTGGCATTGCTTGGCGTTCCTTGGCATTGATTGGCATTGCCTGGCATCGCGTGGCATGGATTGGCACTGCTTGGCATGTGTTGGGACATTTGCTCGACATGGATTGGCATTGTTTGGCATTGCCTGGTGCTGCCTGGCACTGCTTGGCATCGCTTGGCACTACTTGGAATTGCCTGGCATTGCTTGGCATTGTTTGGCCCTGCTTGACACTGCATGCACGACCCAGGGCAACCCCGAGACCCCAGGCAACCCCCGGGCGGCTCCGAGGAACGCCGAGGACCGCCTCTGACGAAGAGCGGCACACCCACTGGTGCTTCAGAAACAAGTAGGAGACCCTCAGGCACAGCCTCAGTTCGGCGGCGAGCGAGGGGGGAGAGAAAAGGAGAAGCCCTCTTAAAGGCGGCGGTACTTCTCAGAAGCCCTCGCGCCTTCTGAGAGGTTGTTTGTGTGTTCGGGGAAGGCTTAAAAAATTTCTCAGAAGGCCGAGGGACGTCCGACCATTCTGAGAGGGCCTTCTACTTCTCACTTCCCCCCCTCGCTGGCCGCCGATCTTTGGGGAAGAGACTATGGCTCCAAGGTTTGCAGTTTCCAGTGGGCTTCACTGCCGCACCGATGTCACGGGAGCAGAGTGGCAGAAGAGGTGGGACACTCGTCCCTCAGCTGTTTGTCGTCTTGCTCTCGCACCAGACCGCGGAGGATGCTTGCGAAACGACGCAATGAAGCCAGCAGTCTGCTCAGGCCCGTCCCGACATCGTTGTTGCTGCTAGCCGCTAGCCGCGCACAGCACGACAACAGGACCATGGTCACGACACGCTTCCACCAAAAGCCCAAATGCTGGTTTCTGGGGAAGCGCCTTTCCTGAGGGAACTGCGCACCCGTTAGGCTGTCGCTGAGGGCCTCATACCACCCAGGGCGTCTGGACCACACAGAATGGCCGCTTCCTGGTCCCTGGCGCCAGCGCATTGATTCGAACGTCGACATCACTGAGGAAGGCAACGAACAATTCGAACCGCTCTTCTGCCAAGCAGCCGCAGCCAGAGGGGGGCATGGCGACAAGCCATTGTTTGCAGATCATGCCTGGCCAGAGTCTGTGGATGCCAAGTTTGGGGGCAGGCTCTGACAAGGTGTTGCGAAAACCGCGTGGCAAGCGCCGAAAACCCTGGGCGCGAACCGCACGCGTGCACGGACACCAAACCAGACGGCGGGGGCTCCGAGAGCCTGGACCGGCAGGAACGTGCGGGCGCCCTCCCGGTGCGCGCCGTAGCAGCGGTCGATGCCGATGAAGCGCTCGGACTTGACCTCAGCTCGCTGTGCGGGTGGAGGAGAGGGGGAGGGGGGGAAGGCGGGAGTGGTGTGGAGGACAGAGGGGAGAAAAAACACACGGGCACAACGTGCCAGCGATCCCCCAGAAAAGAAAGTGTAGCAAAATATGCGAAGTGGGAGGGAGGACGAAGATCCAGGAAATGAAGAAAAATATTGATCCTAGAATCCGTGTCTATTTATTGGCGTGTCCCTGGGCCTCTCGAAGTGGAGGACGGAGGGGAGGTGGGCGGAGGGGCGGCGCTTCGCTCTTCCTGGGCTCCCTGGGGCTCCCTCGTCGCCACGGGCGGCCTCTACCCGAGGTGGTGGCCGGGACGCGCCCCCAGGGCGTGGCGTGGGAGGCCGCATCCGGTCGCCCGAGCCCTCCTCGCCCCTCCTCCTCCTCCTCCTCCTCCTCCTCCTCCTCCTCCTCCTCTTCCTCTTCCTCCTCCTCCTCTTATTATTATTGTTCTTCGTATCATTATTATGATGTGTATAATTATTGCTAGTAGTGTTATTATTATGAGTCTTCTTCGTCGTCGTATTATCAATAGTGTTATTAGTATTAGTAATGGTAGTATTATCATTATTATTAGTAGTAGTAGTATTATTATTATTAATAATATTATTATCATTATTAGTATTAGTATTATTATTACTACTACTATTATTACTATTATTATTATTATCATTATTATTATCATTATTATGATCATTATTATTATTAGTATTATTAGTATTATTAGTAATATTAGTACTATTATTACTAATATTATTATTAGTAGTAGTATTAGTCTGATTAGTAGTAGCATTACAGTTCTTATTATTCTAAGTATGATTCATATTATTATTCATTTCTTTATTATTAGTATTATCCGTACTTCCAGTATGCTTATTATTATTCTGCGTCTTATTATTTGTGTATTACTATTATTCCTCTTCCTCCTCGTCCTCCTCCTCCTCCTCCTCCTCCTCCTCCTCCTCCTCCTCCTCCTCCTCCCCCTCCTCCCCCCCCCAGCCGCCGCCCCTGCCCGAGGTGTTTGGGACTGCCACAGGAGCAGTGCACCTCGCGCGCCGGGCAGCTGCCATGCGCGCCGGCCGCCTCGCCGCGCCCTGCCCAGGCGAGCGGCGGGCTGGCCGCGCCCCACGAGCCTCTTCCGGCTGGCGCCATGGCGACCGGCCGAGACCGAGCCTGCGCGCCGCTGTGCGCAGGCTCGGCTTCGCGGCCCGCGTTGGCCGCCGGCCGCTCATGAGCGACGTGGCCAGTCTCGCTCGAGTGGCTGCTCGTACCGTTCCCGCAGCTGGCGGCCGTGCAGGCCATAGACATGATGATCATGATGATCGTCGGGCGGCCGAGCCCGAGCCGGTGCTGGAGCGCGCCGCCGCCGCCAGCGACGCCCATGCGCACGTCAAGTGCTCCGCAGGCTCGGTGCCGGCTGCGCGGTACTGGGTGCCCGCCGCGCTGCCGCCCCCAGCTGCCGCCGCGCCGATGTGGTGGCCGAAGCTGCCGTCGGGGCCGCCTCCGAGCTGCGAGCGAGGAGGACGAGCAGTGGCAGCCGGCCCGATCGCTGCTCAGCGACATGTGGGTGGTGAAGCTGGAGCCCGACATCGTGAGCTACAGCACGTGGCATCCGGCACTTTCGCTGCTCAGCGAGATGTGGGTGGCGAGGACGGCCCCGACGGTGCTGCCGACTCGTCTGATGAGTCCGTCTCGCAGGTATCCCAGGCTGCTGTGGCCCCGCCCGCTGGTGGAGGTCCGCTGGCGCCGCCACCGGTTGCACCGCCGCTGGCAGCGCCACCGCCACCTGGCGCTCCAGCCGCTGCAGTGCCGGCTGAGCCCCGCACGACGCCGCCGCCGCTGGAGGGGAACGAAGGCGAGGGCCGACGGAGGCGTCTCGCCGAAGGCGAGTCCGCGGCCGCGGCCGGGCCTGTGGCCGCTGGGCGGGATGGCCGCACGGCGGAGGTGGGCATGCCCCTCCCCCCCAGCGTCCCCTGTCGGGGCCCGGGGGAGGCGGCGAGGCAGCCTACGGGCCCCACCCCGCTTCCCGCTGCGAGTGCGGCGGATGCCGCGGCCGCCGCTGCTAAGGGCTTGAGTGCCCAGACCCCAAGGGCGCTCCACCCCGGAGTAGACCCATCAAAAGAAAATAAAGATGGGAATCCCCCCACGAGGCGGCCCCCCCTACCTAGCCCATCGGGCTATGTCGCCATTGACTCCCCCGCCTCGTCGCCACGGCCGGATCCACCTCGGGAATCTGCCCCCGGAACGCAGGCCGTCCCCGCCGTGGCGTTCCCCGAGCAGGAGCACCTGGAGGCCGCCGTGCAGGCCGCCCTCGCTGAGAGCTCGGCCGAGCCTGCTGCGGAGCATCGGCACGGCGAAGTGGGGGAGGTCGTTCGGGGAGCGCTAGCAGTGGCAGCCGGCCCCCTCGATGCTCAGCGAGATGTTGACAGTGAAGCTGGAGCCCGCTATCAAGAGCTCCCGGACCCCGATCAGCCCGTGCGTGAAGTGCTAGCAGTGGCAGCCGGCCCCCTCGATGTTCAGCGAGATGTGGATGGTGAAGCTGGTGCCGATGCCGAGTCTGCAGTGACAGTGCCAGTTGCCCATTCGCCGTCAGAGCCGGCCCAGGCTGCAGCCGTTCCGCCCGAGGCTGCCCCGCCACGCCGGACAGAGATGCAGCGAGTACAGCGCTGCAGGCCCACTTCGGCCAGCCAGGCTGCGGATCTAGAGATCCGCCTCCTTTATCAGCATGTGTCCTGGCTGACACGCATCCTGCTCAGCCTCGAACGGACGGCTCCGGATTCCCCGCTCGTGCAGAGTCACCGTACTAGAGTGTGCGAGCTACAACGATTGGTGGCAGAAGCGGAGGCCAGGCGCGCAGCCTTGACTCCCACCGCCTCCGAGCCCGCGCCGGTGCTGGAGGCGCACGTGCAGCGCGAGCCCGTGCAAAGCGACGTCGTCGTGGTCTCGCCGATTTACCCGGCTGCTGTGACCCCGCCTGTTGCTGGAGGTCGCAGAGGCGCGGTCGCAGAGGAGCACGTCGTCCCGTTGGCCCGCGCAGCGGCAGTGGGCAGGCCCCTCCCCCCCAGCGTCCCCTCTCGGGGCCCGGGGGAGGTGGCGCGGCAGCCTCTGGGCACCAGTCGGGCGGCCGAAGGCGCTGCCTGGAAGCGGCTGTGGGGGTCCACAGAGGCACCTGGGGCTGCTCGGGGACTTCCTCCCAGTCGCCCCCCCGTGCTCCCGGCGAGCCTGACCACGGCACCTGGGACGAGCTGCCCGCCGCCGCACGCTGCCGACCACTCCCGCGCGGGCCGCGCGGCCGAGGCCCGCCCCGCGGCTGCTGGTGCCCTCGTGCGGCTCGCCGCGAGCCACACGGCCGCCCCGACGCCTGGAGCTGGAGAGAGCGAAGTCCCTTCTGCGCCCGCCGAGCTTGAGCGCGTGATAGGGCTGCCATCCAGCCGGCCGGCCGCCCTTTCGGAAATACGTTCTGGCGTTGGGAATGAGCTTGCGGTGGAAATGGGTTCGAGTGAAACGTGTCCGGGAATCTAGCCATTCGCCACCATGCAGCAGAGTGTGCGAAAACATTTTTCTGATGCATGTGTATAGGTGGGTGCGTCCAGGACCTCCGACGATGGCGCTTCGATAACCGTGCTGCTGTGTATCTCTATGCGCATCGCTCTTCGACCGTGTCGCGAGGGTGCGAAGTTGTCCTTCCCTCGCTCAGGTACGACATTTATCTTGGCAAGATTTCCGTGTGGTAATTCCCGTTGTGGTGCTCCACGCGGCCTATTTCTTGCGCTCACGAGAATAGGAGGTGATTGGTCTGCGTCCCAGCCTTCTCCCTCCCTCCCGTCATCATGTCACCTCCCTCCCTCCACCCTTCCCCTCCTCCTCCCGAGTGGCCGAGAGCCACGACTCGGCAGTTCGATTCTTTGTTCGACCCGATGCCGGCCGCTTGATTTGGAGAGGATTGTTTGAAGTGAGGGAGGATAGGAGGAGGAGATCTGCATCACGCTCGTGCCGGCGTGTGCCGTCTGCCCCGTCGCAGGTTACGAGCAGGAAGTTTTCGGTTGCGCCCCAGCCTTCTTCACTCCTCCTCGTTCGCTTCACCCCCGATTCAGCCCGTTTCTGCCATACACCGCCGCAGCGCTTTTTCCAGCAACGGTTCTCGTACGCCTGACCCAGGGGTGTGTAGCGATTTGTGCCAGTGCTCTCAGAGCAGCCAGAGCGTTTGCACCCGTGCGGCACACCTTTCTTAGCTGGGGCATGTCCGCTGCTGTTTCGTGCGCTTCGCGTGTAGCTTCTAGGCATGTGTATACGGGGGGATGATGGATCATCACGACATCACGAGAGCAAAGCAGTTCGGTCTGTGTCCCAGCCTTCGCTCAGCTCCGTGCTACGAGAGCAGGAGGAGTTCGGTCTGTGTCCCAGCCCTCTTTCTCCCTCTCACATATATTCCCTCCCTCCCTCCCTCCTTCCCCTCAGCCGAGTGCCCTGGACGAGGCACACACGTCATATTTGTCGCCGCCTTTAGCGTTCGCCGTCCAGTCGCCTATTATGGGGGGTAGTAAGGAGAGGTGTGATGTGGTTTGGGAGGGGCTGGGCTCCTTGCTTCGGTTCGACGCGTTCCGTCCGCTCTGTCGCGGGGGTCCCCTCGTACTGTACTGTACTTGTAGACTTGGTGCCCATGCAGATCCATGCTTTTTAGGTCAGCCAGCCTGCCTGTCCGTTCTTCAAAGTTTCTGCACGTTGCAGCGCCGCCCTCAACTGACAGGCATCTGCTTCATCAGCCGTGCAATCCAAAATCCTCCCCCCCCCCTCCTCCTCCTCCTCCTCCTCTTCCTCCTCCTCCTCCTCCTCGCCCCTCCTCGGGTTGCCGTCACCGGGGTGCCCCTCGTCGCCACGGCTGGCCTCCACCCGAGGTAATGGCCGGGACACACCCAGGGCGGGCCCGGAGGCCGCCTGTGGTCGCCCGAGCCCTCCTCGTCCCTCCTCGGGTGACCCTCGCCGGGAAGAGCCAAGGGATAGGTGGGAAGAAGGGGGGCGGAGGGAGGGAGAGATGGAGGAAGGAAGGAGCGCCTTTGGACTTGGCCGGAGCGGGACAGGGAGGGGGGGGGACAGAGAAGGACCGACGAGCAATGGATGGAGGAATGGGGGGCAGAGCCAGGGGGAGAGGGCGGATCGAGGGGGGGGAAGGGGGGGAGCACGGGAGGGAGCCCCCAGGCCTCCGCTACGCCGGCCGAGCGCGGGGGGGAGCAGGTGCGGAGGTGCGGAGAGGCCCGCTCCCAGCGGGCGCGGCGGGGCACAGACCTGCCGCGCGGCAGCGGCAGCGGAGGGCACGCGGCATCGAGGGGAGGGGAAGGCCGCTGGACGAACGAACGAACGAACACCAGAGTCGTGCGCGCGCCGCGAGGGAGCTCGCCCGTGCCCACGAGGGCACGGCGTGGAGGCCGTGGCCTCAAAAATGCCACCAAGGCGCGGCGTGGGAAGCCGCTGGGAGGTGGGGACGAGAAAGTCTCAGCGCACGGCCGCTGGAGAAGAGCCGTCAGAAGCGGGAGAGAGAGGGAGAGAGAGCCGTGAGAGAGAGAGATACATATCTATATATATATATAAGAAGGAAAAAGAGCAACTATTAAAGGCGGAGTAACTTGGGTCCTCCTTGATGGGATCCGAGCTGATCGAGTCGGAGGATCGCGCCGCATCGCCAATGCATCGCCGACGCATCGCCGACGCATCGGCGATGCATGTGCGCCGTCGGCGTGGAGAAAATCGGGCTCCACATCGAGCCGAATCGGCGATGCATCGGCAATGCGGCGTGATCCTCCGATCCCATCTACTCGGACCTCATCTAGGAGGCCTAGGGTGACAGGGGGGAAGCGGGAAGGGGGAAGCAGAGTCGTTTAGGGGGAACCAAGAAAGAGGAGAGGCAGCAAGGATGGGCAGCCAAAGCAGGTACTTTGATCATCCCGCTTGCGCCTTCAAACCTTCATCCTTGGTCGGCCTGGCTCAGCAGCAGCCGAATGGTCCCTACAATGGAACAGGCACTTCGGTCACAAGAAACCTCCACACAAAACCCCGACCCTGAAACCCACGGGCCCCGATGGACTGAATGCCCGGGAACTGGGTTTGTCATCTCAGATGTCTGGGAACTGGGTTTCCCATCTCAGGAGCTCGTGAACCCAAGAAGCCCGAGAATCCCAAAACAAAAAAAGGCGGCTCCTTGTTTGAGCGGGAACGAGAAGGGGGACTGGCGCAGGGGGGGGGGGGGGGAACATCGACCTGGAATCGGCGATACGTGGCTAGAAGATCGGCGATAGGCCCCCGATAGCAAAGCCGCACACTCCTGGGCTGGAAATGCTATGGGACCCTACCGGCGATGAATGGGCGAGAGGGGGTTAACGCATCCCCCCCGAGCCCGTCCCCCCAATAAACTTTGCCCCCGATCGATGCGAGCCCAATACTTGTTCGAGCATCGGCAGTCTGTACGGCGGCCTCTGGAGGTTTCTCTTGCGGCCCTCGTCGTTCTGAACTGCGCGAGAGCCGGGCCGCGTTGCGTTCCGCGGGGTGCCCACCCGCGATTGAACACCCGACGCTCTCGCTTGTGGAAGCACCCCTCCAGGCCCCCCGCCTGCCCCGTGGAGATTGAGTGCGGAGGAGGAGGGGGAGGGGGAGGGGGAGGGAGGAGGAGAAGAAGGATTAGCAGGATTCGCAGCAGAGGCGCAACCAGGCTCCATGAGCACGAGGAAGCCGAAACACAGGGCAGCCTTAGGCGTCGAGCCTGAACCTCCCTCCGCCGAAAAACGGCAAAAACAGAGGGGCGCCCCGTGCCGCGGGGGCCCTCAGAGGACCCCAGCAGCCCCCACTAATGGGGCAGCCAAGGCCGACGAAACCCCAGGGCGGTGCGGACCGCACTGGATGCAGTGGATGCGCCGTGCGGCGCACCGACCTGGGGGCCAGGGGCCCCATGCGACAGCAGACAGAACCCCGCCTCCCGCCCCCCTCACGCTTTCGGCGCTGGCGAGGGGTGCATTCGCGCCGCGAATGCGGGCGTGTGATGCCCGCCTTCGTGCGCTGCACCCATCGCGCAGGAGGAAGAGGAGGAGGAGGAGGAGGAGGAGGAGGAGGAGGAGGAAGAGGAGGAGGGGGAAGGAGGGGGAGGAGGTTGGCGGATGGGGTGGGGAAATGAAAATCCCGGGGGGGATGGAGCACCACTGACATGTATGGCCATTTTGGCCTTCGGCGGAGGGGCATCAGCCCTAGTGCGGGCCGCCCAGTGCCAGATGCGTTTCCCTCTCTCACATTTTGCGCAGCAGGCCTACGTATCATGTCACGCCTCAGGCTAGTCTACTATGACAGTGCCAGCCTACACCGAACTTTAACAATACCACAGCGCCGCCAGTGCTGTCTGATTTCAGACTCTCTTCCATTACAGCTCACAGCCGCATTCGCCAGACTCACATTATGGAAGTGGGTGGGATGAGGGGGGAGAAGGAGGTGGTGGAAGAGAACCTTACGCTAGGCCAGCCTATGCCGACAGTGCCAGACGCAGCTACTGCTTTACACTACTAACACCGCCCACTACGTTTCAAGACTGCTTATGACTTGATAGTTGCGACGCAGAAATCAATACGCTAGACCAGTCGAAGCCGACAGCACCAGCCTTCAGTTACAGCTCTAACAGCATAGCCAACATCAGCTATCTCGTTGTTACAGCCATCAGCCATGCCCATATCATACTTACGGACATCAGCAACAGGCCAGCAAACACGGCTTGCGCGAACCGCAGCATGAGCCCGCAACAAAACTAAATCCACTCCTTTCAAAACCAGCGTATTACGCCAGCCAATATGCCCTTCTGTATACAGCCGTTTGCTTACCCGTCTGTGCCCGCATTGCTCAAGATGCGGTCAGCACATTCAGCGCCCGTCATCTCTAGCTTGGCAGCTACCCAGCCTACCCCTGCCGTCCTACAGAAAACTACAGGCAATCAGCGACCACACAATATGGCACACAACTCTATCTTCCTTTTGCACAGGTATGTTCGATCGGTTCCGTTCGTTGACTCTGTCTTGATCCGGTTATTTCAATTTGTTCGGCAATCGCGATTCGAGCTTCCTCCCTCACCCCAGTACTGCCTGGCAGGCGTATACGTTTGCCCTCACGGGCATGCACTCTGTCACAATGTCTCCGTCACCTTTTCTGCTTTCTGCTACGCCCGCCAGGCGTTATTTATCGGCGTCCAGGCCTAAGTCGGTACTCTCCTACGGTTTGTTCTTACATGCAGGCGCGACAACATCGTGGATTGGAGTCCGCTCAACGGAGGGAGAGAAAAGAAAAAAACAAAAGAGAGAGAGAGAGAGACAGAGAGACGAGGAAAGAAAACAGGAGCAGGAGCAGAAACACGGAGAAGAGAAGGACGAGGAGGAGGAGACGGAGGAGGAGGAGGAGGAGCAGGAGGGAAGGAAGAGCAGGAGGAGAAGGGGAATGAAGGTGGCTCTCGCCAAAACACCTCGCACGCTCGTTTTAGAGATACGCGGGAGCTTCACGGATGGAGGGTGATCCGTCCCCAACATGGTGCTCTCGCCTTCGCGCCGCGAACATTCGCCTTAAACTTGTGCAAAGCGTGCAAGAATTTCACGAATGGAGGGCATATCCTTCCCAAAATGCGGTTCTCGCCTTAGCGTCGCGCGCATTCGTGGTAATAGTTTGTAGCGGCCTCAAGGATTATCATGGCTAGTGTCCGAGAAACGGTGTTTTGGCGCGACTTCGGAATATCAGGGCGCAACAGTCATGTTGATTCGCGGTGGTGAAGTCCTTGAAAGGGTGCACTAGCAAGATTCACGATCGTCCAGTCGCAACAATGACGATGATGCGCGGCATTGAAGTCCCAAGAATGGTGTTCTGGCAGAGTTCCAAATGTTCAAACGGCTGTATTCCAACGGGGCACTTCCCTAAATGAAAGAGAACCCGCGCAGGGGCCTGCGCAGAGGGAACTTCGAGGGAGGGTTGATTGAATCGCTGATGAGTCTTAGGTTGACACTGATCCCCCTCCTCCTCCTACATATTCCGCCTCCTCTTCCCCCCCTTCATCCTCCTCTGCTGCACCGTTGCACTGCTGCGTCACAAGTCCACTCTAGGAGCAGAGAGCGACAAAAATATATGGACGGGAGGCTAAGGCGACGCTTACGGAGAAGAAGGAAGGCCGAGACAGAGGGAGGAAAGAGGGAAAGAGGAGAATAAGCGTCGCCGAAGCCCCAAACCCAAAACCCCGCCTAGGCTGGCCCCAGGACAGGGTGGGTTCATTGATGCCGGCAGTCGGCCTGTCTCTCTGGAAAGGCCTCATGTGCCGATCGGGTCGGGCCGCATGGGCGAGCCGCCTCCCTGGGCGGGCATTGCCAGGCCCCAGACCGACCGTCGTCGCACCCCCCCCCCCCCTTCCTCTTCCCCAAGCCCCAATCCTCGAGACGCGACTCTCTGCAGCGATCGCGCCTGATGGAAGGACGGGGGTGGGTGAGGGGAGGGAGGATGTAAATGTAGAAAGGGAGGGGGAGCGGGGAGGCAGCCTCCAACCGAAAACCTGTCCCTTTCTGCTCTGCACTCTGCAGTGCAGAGCCTCGGCAGCCTGTCGGCCCTGGCCGAGGAGCTGGCGTGCAGAGGCCCTGTCGCGGCGAACGGCTGGCGAGAGCGGACGCCACCTCGGCACGTCGTCGCCGTCGTCGCAGTCGTCTCACCCCATCCCCTTCCCACGCCCACCCCATCAAAGAATTCGACAGGCTGTCAAGAGCAAGCCTGTTCTTACATTCCTGAGGAGGGGGGGGAGGGGGAGGTCGGAGACCCTCAACAGCTACAGCACGACCTGACATTTCACCGCTTAGAGGCTCGGGGCGGGAGGTGCTGCTACCTGCCCACTGCGGGGAGAGCCCGCAAGGCCTAAACCGCCGGGTAGTTCCCGCGGAACTTCCCCCAGTCGACGGCGCGGCCGTTTGCGATCGCCAGCTTCGCAACTAGGTCGTGCACAGCCTTCTCCACCTCAGGCGAGGAGGCGTCCAGGTGCTGGAGAGAAGCCACCTGCTCCGCCAAAAAGCCTGTCCCCCCCAATCTGTCTGTACTCCTTGGCCCACAGCGCCGTGTCAGCCGCGGTCTCCTCCATGCTGCTGAAGGAGCCGTTCTGCGCTTCGTCGGCGCTCTGGTCCGACTTGTCGTCAGCAGCCAAGTCGAAAAACTCTGTGTGGGAGGTCTCCGCGGGTGCCGCGGTGCGAGAAATGATCCCTGCAGAGTGCGCCAATTCGTCTGCCAGCACGGCCGCATAGGCCCACTGGCCCAAAGGCGAGGTGAGGCCGCACTCGTAGCACAGGGCATCCGTCTGCGTAGCAGATTCGTTGGGGTTCGGAGGAACCGCTTCACACTGCTCTTCTTGCTCATCACGCTCCTCCGCTGGACAACCATGGTCAGAGGCAGACGGGTCGTTCCCAGGTGAAGATGTTGAAGCCGATGTAATACTGGGCGCCGAAACAGGCGTGGAAGCAGGCTGCGAGCCATCTGGAGCGGCCCTGCCACGCCTCTTCTGCTTCTGCTTCGCTTCTCTGCCAGACTTTGGCAGAGCTCCCTCGCCAGCTCCAAGGCTATTGTGCAAGGCACAGTTGCGGAAAGCCTTGGTGGACCCGTCGAGGTTTGCTCGCACCCCTTGCCGCCCAGCTCGAACGAGGCCTTCCAGAGCAGGACGGGCCATGTCGAACCGAGCGTCGACCTCCGCCTTGATATCGGAGTCGCTGGTGTCGAGCGTGGCTGTGTCGGCCGCCTCGCAGCTCAGGATGAGACGCCAAAAAGCGGCTGCGGTCGCTGCCACGACATGGCGGCTCGCTCCCGCCCGCACGATGGCTCCCAAGAGGTTGCAAGCAACAGCTTCGCCTTCCGTCACGGGCCCGGACATGGATGTATACGGAACGCGGTATACCGTGCCACTCAAGATTCCAATATACGAAAGAATGTGCAAAGCAAAATTCGTTCGGTATCGGAAACAGCTTGAGCCAAAATGGCTTGAGCCAAAATGGCTTGAGCCAAAATGGCTACGGAGCCTTCATCCTCATCCTCCTCCCCTCCTCCTCCTCCTCCTCCTCCTCCTCCTCCTCCTGCTCCTGCTCCTCCTCATCCTCCTAATCCCCCTCCTCCTCTTCCTCATCCTCCTCCTTGCCCCTTCGCTGGGGCCTGGTATCGCATCCGATTACCAGCGCCATCTTGCGCGAAAAGCGCAATGTCTAGGAGGCTTGTTTGGGTGTGGGGGGCGTGGTAACCAGCCGTTCTCGTGTGGGGCGGGGGTTCGATTCCCTCGCACCACCTCGTTCCTCAACAGGTGTGGCACTTTGCCCTCCTGTGGCTGCGTAGCTGGCCCGCTGTATCAGGGTGGGCGCAACGGGGCTCGCAGGATCCGAGCCTGTGGCGTATCCAGAGGGGCATTACGTTTGCCCAACACCACTGGAGGCGTCACACCATCGCAAGGAGGGTGGCAGCGAGTGGTCAGGCAAGAAGGCAGAAAGACAAAAGCCGCGCGCAAGAGTCCACGCGAGGGGACTAGGCGGGGACAGGGGCCAAAGCACCCAGAAAGTACTAGATAGTCGCGGCCGCCCCTGGAAGAAGGCAAGAAGCCAGCCTCGAGTTTCGACTACTCAGAGCCGAAACCAGATCGAACCATTCCAGGTTGTTCGAACACTTCGAAGTGTCGTCCGTCCATCCAGTTCTTGGTAGCGCTTGTCGGCAATGTGCAATCTGGTCAAAGCATAAAAAACCATCCCAAATAAACGCATTGTAGCTCTATTGTCCGTCTTTCCGTGCTCTTTTGGCAGCCCAACGCCACTTCCATGGCTGTTGTGTGGCTACCCAATCTTGTACCCCCATCGGTTCGAGCACATGCTCTGCTTCGTGGGTGGTCAGGTGACAAATGACAAGGGCCATGTGCTTCCCCTCGCACCGACTCGCTTGGTGCTGTGCCATGTCTGTTGCCACCAATCTGCACAGTCTTGCAACTTTCTCCTCCTCCTCCTCTTCCTCTTCCTCCTCATCCTCCTCCTCATCCCGCTCTTCCTCCCTCTCCTTCTCCTCCTTCTCCTTATCATTATTCACATCAACCTCCACCTGCACCTGCACCTGCACCTCCACCTCCACCACCATCACATCCATCACTCGTCCCCTCCTCCCTTCCTTCCTGCATCCCTTACTTCCTTCCCCCCCTCCTTCCTCCATTCGCTCCTCCCTTCTTACCTCCTCCCTCTTCCCTTCCTCCATTCCTGTGTTCCTCCCTCCTCCATTATCCTCCCTCCCCCCTCCTCCATCTCTTCTCCTGCGCCCGCCCTCCCTCATCCCTCCCTCCCTCCCAACCTCCCTCCCATCTTAACCTTCCATCTAATTGGTTTGTACACAACTCCAACCTGTCGGAGGGAAGGGCGGTTCGCCTGAAACTTCTTTACCACTTGCGATCATGAAGCTTGAAGTGTCAAGTCTGTACACGGATAGAGGGGAGTCCTTTTCAAAGTGGAGCTCTCGCTCTGGCGCCGCGCACATTCATGTTGAAATGTGTACCAGTTACCAAGACGGCGGGGGGTAGTTTTCAAAATCGAGCTCTCACCTCAGCGCCGCCCATACTAGTCAAGAGAAGCTTGGGAAGAGCGTCGTCCAAGCTCGCTTGCCTTGTAAAAACCATAACCCCTCCCCGAAAAAGCATCCAGAGGTCCCCTCGGAAACCGGGGACCCCCCCCCCAACCTCCATCCCCCATCCGCATCCCCCCTACGCCCCCCTCGCCCCCCCGCACGCTCATTCTCCCCATCACCCTCATCCCAGGAGAGCGCAGAATCGAATCGCTAGGTCAGATCGGCGATCGAAATGATTCGGATCGGCAGAAATTGGCAGCCGAGTCGGGAGAAGCCGAATCGGCGGAAATCGGCAGGCTGGTAGGCCTCCGCTGCGAGATCGGAATCCGAATCAGAAGCCATTGAGATCGAATCGAATCGAATCGGAGGAATTGAAACGAGCCCTGCCAGCCCCATCATACTCAGTACACTCATGTTCTTATCGTCAAAATGTCTATTGAGGAAACGTGGCAAGGACGCAAGACCTTACAGGCCGAAGTTGAGATTTTTTTGAGCGGCGGGGGACCAAAAACCCAGGAACGTCTAACCCAGGGAAGGCCCCGTGAAAACGGCAAGGGACGGGCCGCAGAGGCAAGGACTAAAGGGCACCTTGGATGAAGGCGCGCGTCCTCACTAGGCGCCTTGACTGTACTGATCGTCATCCGCCGCCTCCTCCTCCTCCTCCTCCTCCTCCTCCTCCTCCTCCTCCTCCTCCTCCTCCTCCTCCTCCTCCCCTCCTCTCCTCCTCCTCCTCCTCTCCTCCCCTTCTCCTCCTCCTCGCTCCTCCTCCTCCTCCTCCTCCTCCTCCTCCTCCTCCTCCTCCCCTCCTCCTCCTCCTCGTCCTCCTCGTCCTCCCCCTCCTCCCTCGCCCGAGAGGCCTATGCCTTTCCCGCTCCTCGCACGTCCCCCTTGGCCCCCCTGGACAGAGGCGCGGGAGAGGGGAGGGCGGGGCGCTCTCCCGCCACGCCGCGGCCCCGTCCGCGGAGAGGAGCCGCGCACAGAGAGGCCGGGCCCCCCGCGTGAAGCCCCGTGAGCTCCAGGTCCTGGCCCAGGGGCTCCTCCTGCTCCTCCTCCTCCTCCTCCTCCTCCTCCTCCTCCTCCTCCTCCTCCTCCTCCTCCTCCTCCTCCTCCTCCTCCTCCTCCTCCTCCTCCTCCTCCTCCTCCTCCTCCATTCTCTTTCCATACAAATAACTCCTCCCTGTTGCATCCCGAGGCCGTCGAAAGGGCGGGCTGGTCATTTCGCCTGAACGTCGGCGTTGTGCGTTCCTTTTTCCACGCGACGATTCGAGGTGCTCCTCGATGGCCCTCGCCGAGGAAAGATGCGCACGTCCGAGCGATGCTGAGGGGAAGGGCAAGAGGGGGAGGCATGGCGGCGGCGGCGGCCAGGGGGGCGGCGGCAGGGAGGGGGGGATGGGAGCGGATCGGACCTGAGATCCGCGGAATCAGCAGCAGCGTGGTGTCAGCTGAGTTGTGCGTCAGTATGCAAACGTGCATGTATGCATACACACATGTCTATACATACAGATTCACTTACATACATACATACATACATACATACATGCATACATACATACATACATACATACATACATACATACATACATACACACCAGGCATACATACATATCTACATCTATACATATATATATGTAGATATACATAGATGCACGCATGCATAGACTCGCAGGGTGGGTCGCAGGATGGGTCGAAAGGGGGGTCGCAGGCGGGTCGCGGGCGAAGACGACGATAACAACGCAGCGGCAGCGAGGGCACCCGGGAAATCCTCGTCGACCGTGGCTCATTATGAAAGAATAATAAGCCAAGGTCGTTATCTTTAGATGATCAGCCGCGCTCCCCCCGGCCGAATCATTCTCATTCTGGATACAATTCGGATCAAAATTCCGACCTGATGGACCAGGGGCTATTCCATTCCCGACCGGAGTTTCAACCGGCGCCCCCCAGGCTCAATCATTATCATTCCACAAGCATGAACCCTGGGTCAATATTCTGAGATCATCATCAGAGATAATCTTCTGGAGATAAAACGAACCTGGGTCCATATTCTGACATGCAGCAGCCTGTCTAAGGAACAAGGGAACACGTGGGGGGGGGGAAACATCTAAAGCGGGTTCATTATTCCCGGGACATTCTGAACCCCAATCAATCTTCCTGGAAGATTACGAATCCACGTGGATATCGTTCGGAGGCCGATTTCTCCTGAACATGATGAACCTAGGTTCATCCTGTTCCGCAGAAACAACATGAACCCCAGTCAATAATCCCGTTCATGATGTCCTGGGGGTGGCATTATGAAACCCAGTCAATATTGGGGTCCATCCTGGCAGCAGCAGCAACAACAACCACAACAACAACCGCAGCAAAAAACACGACAACAACAACAACAACAACAACAACAATCACTTTACCCGAACGCTCAGTGTTCTCACCAGTGCCAGGGTTTTCATGCGACGCCAGCCAATACCCCCACTTTGTGGGGGGGCAGTGCAAGCTCTACCAAATATCCACACGACTCTTCGCCACCACCCACACCCAGCTTCCCGCCCTATGACGTTCGGACACTTCACTTCGTGGCCTGCGGACGACCGTGGCTACTACACTGGCGCGGAGTACACACCCACAGAAGTTGTTAGGACAGCGCGCGCGGGTAGAAATTTTGAAAAGTCGTGCAGGTGTTTTTCGAGGACCTACGGTGCGATTCGTGTGATTTTATGATGCGCGGTGCTAAAATTCTTAAGAACCCAATGGTTTTTGGAGATTTCGGCGTGCGCGCGCGAAGAAAAAACGAATGTGTCCCGCATGGTATTATTTGACAGGGATGATGGCCCTGGCAGGTGCGCAACCGTTGTCGCAGAAGTTCGAAAAAGTTGCTCGCAAAAGCCCGTTTGACAGAAATGTTTAAAAAGTGTTGGGTTTCCTACGAATCCGCAAGAGCGCGCGGGATGAGATTTTGACATTTTTTTGTTGAAAAACCATTGGTTTTTTGATGTTTTTATGTTAAAATCGCTGCGAACACTAAGCTTTTGGAAGGATTTCGTCTTGCGCGCGCGAATGTCCACTTTACCTTATTTTTTGCAAGGGATTCTTGAAATTTGATTATATTAGAACAAGAAATGTCATTTTATAGTGTTTTTTGCAAGGGAAAGCGGGGGGGAACAAAACAACCGGATCTTGATCACATCGAATTACCTGAGGCTTCCTCACGAAAATGATGAAAATGTAGCTGCGGCCTAGGCGGCGCAGGGGGGCCGTGCACCAGGGGCCCAACAATAATTATTCTTTAGAATTAATAATGTTCAACAACAACAATTACTAAGACTGGGGACACTCCGTTCTCACCAGTGCCAGGGTTTTCATAGGAGGCGGGCAATACCCCCACTTTGTGGGGGGGCCGGTTCAAGCTCTACCAAGTTTCCAAACGACTCTTCGCCACCACCCACACCCAGCTTCCCGCCCTATGACGTTCGGACACTTCACTTCGTGGCCTGCGGACGACCTTGGCTACTACACTGGCGCATGGGTACAATGACTTGTTGTGGTAACATTTTGTGGAAGCTAGCTTAGTATACGACTTTTCCCCCTGCAATTGAAGATTTCGGCGTGCGCGCGCGAAGAAAAAACGAATGTGTCCCATATGGTATTATTTGACAGGGATGATGGCCCTGGCAGGCGCGCAACCTTTGTTGCAGAAGTTCGAAGCACGTGAAAAAGTTGCTCGCAAGAGCCCGTTTGACAGAAATGTTGAAAAAGTATTGGGTTTCCTAAGAAATCCGCAAGAGCGCGCGGGGTTAATTTTTGAAACCCTTTTTTGAAAACCACTGGGTTTTTCATGTTTTTATGTGAAAATCGCTACGAAGACTAAGGTTTTGGAAGGATTTCGTCTTGCGCGCGCGAATGTGCACTTCGTGTCATTTTTTGCAAGGGATTCTTGAAGTTTGGTCATGTTAGAACAAGAAATGTCAACTTTGCCTTATTTTTTGCAAGGGAAAACCGATCGTAACAACACAACCGGATCTGGACACCCCGTTTTGCCTGAGACTTCCTCACGAAAATGATGAAAATGTGGCTGCGGCCTAGGCGCGGCGGGGGGGGCGCGCACCAGGGGTCCCAACAATAATTATTCTTTAGAATTAATAATGTTCAACAACAACAACAACAACAACAACAACAACAACAACAACAACAACAATTACTAGCACGTGGGGACACTCCGTTCTCACCAGTGCCAGGGTTTTCATAGGAGGCGGGCAATACCCCCACTTTGTGGGGGGGCCGGTTCAAGCTCTACCAAATTTCCAAACGACTCTTCGCCACCACCCACACCCAGCTTCCCGCCCTATGACGTTCGGACACTTCACTTCGTGGCATGCGGACGACCGTGGCTACTATTCAGGGCCCCGCGGCCGACGACGACGGCGTGCGCGCGCGAAGAAAAAACGAATGTGTCCCGCATGGTATTATTTGACAGGGATGATGGCCCTGGCAGGTGCGCAACCGTTGTTGCAGAAGTTCGAAAAAGTTGCTCGCAAAAGCCCGTTTGACAGAAATGATTAAAAAGTGTTGGGTTTCCTACGAATCCGCAAGAGCGCGCGGGATGAAATTTTGACAATTTGTTTTTGAAAAACCATTGGTTTTTTGATGTTTTTATGTTAAAATCGCTACGAAAACTAAGGTTTTGGAAGGATTTCGTCTTGCGCGCGCGAATGTCCACTTTACCTTATGTTTTGCAAGGGATTCTTGAAGTTTGGTTATGTTAGAACAAGAAATGTCCACTTTAGCTTATTTTTTGCAAGGGAAAACCGATCGTAACAACACAACCGGATCCGGACTCCCCCGTTTTGCCTGAGACTTCCTCACGAAAATGATGAAAATGAGGCTGCGGCCTAGGCGCGGCGGGGGGTCGTGCACCAGGGGTCCCAACAATAATTATTCTTTAGAAGTAATAATGTTCAACAACAACAACAACAACAACAACAATCATTTTACCCGAACGCGTGGTGTTCTCCCCAGTGCCAGGGTTTTCATACGACACCAGGCAATACCCCCACTTCGTGGGGGGGCATTACAAGCTCTACCAAATATCCAAACGACTCTTCGCGACCACCCAAACCCAGCTTCCCGCCCTATGACGTTGGGACACTTCACTTCGTGGCGTGCGGACGACCGTGGCTACTACACTGGCGTGGGGTACACACCCACAGAACCCAATGGTTTTTGGAGATTTCGGCGTGCGCGCGCGAAGAAAAAACGAATGTGTCCCGCATGGTATTATTTGACAGGGATGATGGCCCTGGCAGGTGCGCAACCGTTGTCGCAGAAGTTCGAAAAAGTTGCTCGCAAAAGCCCGTTTGACAGAAATGTTTAAAAAGTGTTGGGTTTCCTACGAATCCGCAAGAGCGCGCGGGATGAGATTTTGACATTTTTTTGTTGAAAAACCATTGGTTTTTTGATGTTTTTATGTTGAAATCGCTCCGAACACTAAGCTTTTGGAAGGATTTCGTCTTGCGCGCGCGAATGTCCACTTTACCTTATTTTTTGCAAGGGATTCTTGAAATTTGATTATATTAGAACAAGAAATGTCATTTTATAGTGTTTTTTGCAAGGGAAAACGGATTACAACAAAACAACCGGATCTTGATCACTCGAATTACCTGAGGCTTCCTCACGAAAATGATGAAAACGTGGCTGCGGCCTAGGCGCGGCGGGGGGGGCGCGCACCAGGGGGCCCAACAATAATTATTCTTTAGAATTAATAATGTTCAACAACAACAACAACAACAACAACAACAACAACAACAACAATTATTGTAAGACTGCTCGCTTTCATGTGCCCGCGCGTTGTTATTCGACATGTTTTCCAAAACCCTAGATACCCGCCTTATTCGTCTTCGATCGTCCCCCCTTGAGGGTAGATCTTCTTGACGTGCCGCGTGCAGTCGGCGAGGCCTCTAAAACAGGGGAAGGGAGGAAGGAGGGCAGATACAAGCTGGAGGGAGAAGGATGGAGCACGAGAGAGACTTGCAGGAAGGGGTTAGAAGAGTACAAGCGGCAAAACCATGCGGGCTGGTCGGGGGGGAGGAGGACCCTAACGGCGGGTCGGGCGGGCGGGCCTAGACGGCTGGGTCGAGCGGGCGGGTTCCTCCTCCTCCTCCTCCTCCTCCTCCTCCTCCGAAGCGTTGATGGCTCGCGTGCGGCCTCTCGACGAGCACAGGCCCCGCAATCTGCTGCGAGGGGATCCCTCGCTGCCGTCTGCGGTCGGCGCCAGAGGACGCCGTGGGGCGCCGCGAACCTCCTGTTCGACTCGGCCTCGAGCGAGCGAGAATGACAACAGGGAGGGGGAGGAGAGGAGAGGAGGAGGAGGAGGAGGAGGAGCAGCAGCAGCAGGAGGAGGAGGAGGACGAGGAAAAAGAGGACGCACGCCAGACGCACGCATCCGAGAAGGGTTCGACCCAATTCACATGCACAGACAAAAAGTTGGAGCAAGGCCAGGAGGGAGAGAACATCCTCCTCCTCCGCCCCACCCTGGGCCTTCCGCTCCTCAGCCTGCCTCCCCAGGGCCTGTGCAGCCGCGTCCGATAGGCCGTACAACGCCAGGACGCGCTGCCAGTCGGCGGCGGGCGGGGCTAGCCGCCCCTCGCGCGCGGCCGACTTGGTGAGCTCCGCGATTTTCGCGGGCCCCGGAAGGCCCTGGGCCCAGGCAGAGAAAAAGGGAAGCCACTCGGCCCTGACCTCGGGGGCTGGGGCTCCCACATGTGCCAAAACAAACCCCTTTGGATTTCTATAGCCAGGATACTGACCAGCTCGAAACTTATTAAGATAGAAGCCACGACCTCCGCCAGCGACAGGGCGACACGACGAACGAAGATTGCCACGTTTCGAGCTGGTGTGCGCCATGCTGCCGCACCTTACGCACATGAGCAAACTATCATGAAAGGTCTCGCGATCGGCTTCATAGATGTCGGCCTGCTCCAGCAGGTGACCCATCTGCCTCCAGGCTCCTGGTGAGGCGCCGATCGGAGGAAAAAGAGGAGGAGGAGGAGGAGGAGAAGGAAGAGCACGAGGAGAAGGAGGAGGAGGAGGACGACGAAAAGGACGAGGAGGACGAGGAGGACGAGGAGGACGAGGAGGAGGACGAGGAGGACGAGGAGGACGAGGAGGAGGAGGAGGAGGAGGAGGAGGGGGAGCAGGAGGAGGAGGAGGAGGAGGAGGAGGAGGAGGAGGAGGAGGAGGAGGGGGAGGAGGGGGGCGCCAGGCAGCCACGTCTGCCCGTGCACGGACTCTGGCGGCCCTGCCCATCCTGGGCCTTGCATCGGTGCGTGCGCCCCCCCATTGCCCTGCCTTGACCACGCGGGCCCCTGTTGGTTGACGCCTCGTGTCGGAGGGCGAGCGAGGGGGGGGCAGTGTGCAGGAGGCCTGCTCCCAGACATGATCGCGTCGTAAAAGTTCGGCATCGGGGTGCCCTCGCCGGGCCTCGGGATTGTCAAAGAGCGACTCAGGATGGAGAACCGGTCCCTGGGAAAGGTCGGGACTTCCAGGTACCCCGTACTGAAAAAATCAGGATGTCGCATGTCTGGGCTCAGAAGGCGGCGGTACTTCTCAGAGGCCCCTCGCGCCTTCTGAGAAGTCTCGTTCTGTGTCTTCGGGGAGGGCTTCGAGAACTCCTCCGAAGACCAGGGGGGCTTCCGAGCCTGCCGAGAAGGCCTTATCCTTCTCACTTCTCCCCCCTCCGGGCGCGCCGCCGATCGAAGCCAGCTGAGATCCACTGGGTCGGACATCTCGTTCCGCCAAACTCTTTACACGACTCTTGATTCGAAGCCAGTTGAGGTCGATTTACTCGGACATATCGTTCTGCCAAACTCTTGACACGACTCCGCCATGACTCGATCGGTCGTGGAGGCGCGCAAACTCTTGACATGACTGCCGCGGGTAAAGCCGCCGAGGCCGAAGAAATGCACTCCGAAACGCGTGCCCGTGTGGCTCGGGATCCACCAAGAGGAGAGGAACCCCGAGGGGGGGCACGAGTTCGATCCGCTGGTGCACCGAACTGCTGCAGACAGACGCCCCCCGCGTGCCCCACACATCGGCAACGATCGGGAGCTGCCGGCGGCTGGAGGCATCTGTTGTTGGGCAGTTCGGTGCAAAAACGATCGAACTCTCACACACACACACACACACACACACACACACCCTGGGGCACACACCCTTGGCAGGATCCCGAGTGGTGTGCGATCTGCTTGCGTGTGTCGAGGCCGCTCCGAGGCGCGCGCTGCGGCGAACGGGACGGGGGACGAGACGGGAGCGGCGAGGAGGTGCGCCAGCGGGACGGCGGGTGTCTGGCCGCGGCAGGAGGTGTGCAGCGGCAGGGGTCCACTGCGACGAACTCCGCCCGCTTGATCTCGTCTAAGACCTGACAAACCCACCGCGTTTCCTTGGTTGTCCTCCTTCTCCTCCTCCTCCTCCGCCTCCTCCACCTGCCCCAGCCTCCACCCAATCGCCACCGCCATCATCACAGTCATGATCAATTGTATCTTGCCTGTGCCCCTCAAGGCCGAGTAGGCCATACTCCTCCTGACGCCCCTCCTCTACCTGGGTCTCCTCCTTCTTTCGCCACCTCACCTTCCTAGGTGTCCCAATACGGGCTCCCGCATGCTGAACACATTCACGAGCGCTTGCGACTGGCTGCTGCGCATGTGCCAACATACCCCTCCGTCGCAGTTCGACTGGACCATGCATGCTGGAGAGTATCCACTGCAACTGCTCGGAGGCGCATCGGACGCGCGCTGCGATATCAACATGTTTGCACGAGTCGAAACGCTTGGATGCAAGATAAGGTAGGGGCAGTGGACGGGGGGACACCAGGAAGATATCATGTCAAATGTAGCTGCTGACAAGAACAACAGGAGTCGAAGTGGGGGAATCAAGACAGAGCCAGTCGAGCAGGTCCAAGAACGACAAAGACGTACTCCCATGCCACGACATCGTGTCAAAAACTCTGCATGTGGTTGAGCGGGGCACAGCTTCTGACCCGAGGCGCAGCAGCACTATCAACGATACGCCTTCCCCAAGGTCGCCCGACGTCGTGATTTTCGGCAGCTGGAGCTTCCCGAGCTCTCCGCACCCATTCTGGAACGATGCCTCCGTAGCGGGGGCATCTTGCATGTCGGCCCCCGAAGGCCGAGGCTGCCAGGACGAGTCTGTCGCGGCTTCTCTGGCGACGCCGAGAGGTCTGTGCAGGCATCGGCACCTCCTGCGCACGGGCAGCCGACCAGACTCTGCACGGCCCTCCAGTTTCGCGAAGTGACAGTCAGCCGCGCACACGTTCGGCGCATGGCGCCACAGGACCGCCTGCAAAGGTTGGGGCATAGCAAATCATTGATATGAGTCGCAGAGAGACTAGATTACATCCACTTCACGGCAGACTGCCACTAATGGGAAATGCCCTAGACGCGATGCACCGAAAGTTGCAGATGCAGGAGCGTCTAGAGTATTGAACACCGGAAGGCACCACAAGCTCCTGTGCGGTATCGAAGAAAGTACATGTAAGACGAGGCAGCGCATCACTGCTCATCCCAGCACATACATACGCACGATGATCTGTCACCTCCTGGTCACCATCAACATCGAAGTCGCCATCACAACGTACCATCTTCGCCGTCGTGATCATCCCCTTACCTCGTAATCCCCCCTTCCTCCTGCGCCTCCTCCTAAGCACGTTGCCCCCATCTCCGTCCCCCAAAGTCCGCCGACCCCTTGTGGGTCTCTAGTCGTGTGAGACTATCCCCCCACCCCCATAATCCCCCCCCAGGGACCCCACACCGGCAATTTGACCCCCCCCCCGGGCCGAGCCCGACCCTGGACCGAACGCGCAACGGGGGAGCGGAGGGCTCCAAGACTACCCAAAGAAGCACCAAAACGCTCCCCAGACGGTCCCAGGGGGCCACGATTCGCCGAAAGATCGGCCCTGGACGCCCACGATGGCCTCCAGGCGACCTCCGAACCTGCCAGGACGCCACCAAGATGCGCCTCAAAAGGGTCCCAAGAAAGAAAAATCGTCCCATTCCCTTCGAAAAAACAAGCATTTTTCGCATGCTCGCCTATTCGGTTTGCACAATGTCCCAGACGGGCAAAGAAACCTTCAATATCGCCCCCAGACGGCCAGAGGCGCCCCCAAGAAGGGTCGAAGAGGGTCCAACAACAGCCCACGAAGCCCCCAAGACAGCCCAAGAGGGCCCCCAGACGGCTCCAAGATGGAGTCCAGATGGCACCGTTTCGAGCCTTCGGCCCCAAGACGCCCCCAGCCTGCCCCAAGAACAGCCCAAGAGGCCCTGAGGGACCCCCAAGAGAACCTCAAATGCCTCCAAGAAGCCCCCAGGAAGCCCCCAAGAGGCCCTAAAACTTAGCCCAAGATGCCTCGAGGCGGCCGGATATGGCCTGCAAACAGGCCAAGATGCCACCAAAAGGCCACAAAAGAGCACCAAGAGGTACGATAACAGCAATGAAACAACAAGAACGATGTCGAGCGCCGTGTCATGATTCGTACAAGCCTCGTGAAATTCAGTCCTGGAGGCGCAATAGTTTACATAGGGGTCGGCGGATGTGGCGTAAACCTATAGAATCTTCTTCGGAAACACGCTCCCCGTCCGCCTCAAACGGGTTATCCTTCTGAGACTCATCCTCTTCAAAACCCCCTTCCTCCATACCATCATCATCATCATCATCATCATCATCATCATCATCATCAGCATCAGCATCAGCATCAGCATCAGCATCAGCATCATCATCATCATCATCATCATCATCGTCTCGTCGCCGACTCCTCCTCCTCCTCCTCCTCATCATCATCATCATCATCATGAGCATCATTAGCATTAACATCGTCATCAACATCAGCATCAACAGCAGCAGAGTCATCATCATCAGCAGCATCAGCATCATCATCATCATCATCGTCATCGTCGTCGTCATCATGATCATTATCCGCATCAGCATCATCATCATTATCATCATCACCATCATCATCACCATGATGATGATCATCATTATTATCGCCAGCATCATCATCGTCGTCATCATAGTGATTGAGATCATCATCATCGTCATCATCATCATGATCATCATCGTCATCATCATCAGCAACAGCATCATCATCAGCATCACCATCATCGTCAGTATCATCCTGGTCGTCGTCAACATCGGCATCGTCGTCAGTATCAGGGAGTTCAGCATCATCAGCATCACCATCATCATCCTCAGCCTCACCATCATCATCATCAACCTCATCATCATCAGCAACATCAGCTTCTTCATCATCGTCATCATCACCATCAGTACCAGCATCATGATCGTCATCATTATTAGCATCATCATGATCATCAGCGCCATCACCACCATCGTCATCATCATAATCAGTATCATCATCAGCAGCAGCATTACCATTATCATCATCATCAGCATCATCATCATCATCAACATCAGCATCAGCATCATCATCACCATCACCATCACCAGCATCAGCGTCAGCATCAGCATCAGCATCCTCATCCGCATCGTCATCATCATCATCATCAGAATCATCGTTATCATCACCATCATCATCGTTATCAGCAGAAGCATCATCATCGTTAGTATCAGCGTCGTCGTCATCATCATCACAATCATCACCATCATGATAATCAGCATCATCATCAGCATCATCATGATTTGTAGCATCACGACAATTATCAACATCTGCATCATCATCCTCACCGTCATCATCATCATCATCATCATCATCATCATCATCATGAGCATCATCATCAGCATCACCATCATCATCGTTATCAGCAGCAGCATCATTACCAGCATGATGATCATAATCATCATCATCATCATCATCATCACCATCATCATCATCGTCATCATCATCGTCATCATCCGCACCATCATCATCATCATCATCATCATCATCATCATCATTATCATCATCATCGTCATCATCAGCAGCATCGTCATCATCATCAGCAGCAGCATCATAATCGTCGTGGCCGTCGACCTCTGCATCATTATCTTCATCATAGCCGTCGTCATTGTCATCACCATCATCATCATCATCAGCAT
>CAUYUJ010020203.1:135000-161898 GCA_963575745.1 Prorocentrum cordatum
AGACATGCAGTGCGACTAGCTCGTGCGCGAAACAGCAAGGGGCACAATCGTGCACCGCAGGGTTTTGAAGAGCTGGGACCCCACGTCATCAGCTACTGTTTTGGAGATCAAACCTGGTAGCCCAGAACAGGTCTGGGGTTAGGGACTGTCTTTCTATCGCCGCTGCTATTCGTGCTTCGAGTACCTTCAAGCTTGGCCTGTAGAATCATGCAGAAACCTCTTCAGCCTTTTCCTCCTCACCCTCCTCTTCCTCCTCCTCCTCCTCCTCCTCCTCCTCCGGTTATTCCTCCTCTGGACCTGTCCTGGAGCGCGTTCCCGTTGCCGGGAGCTCGGGGCGGATCCCGCTGTGGCGCAATGGAGAACACTATAGAGGCCTCCTCTCCTCCTCTCTCTCACGATTCCGCCCCTCCGTTCATCCTCCTCATCCTCATCCTCCTTCTCGTCCGCGTCCTCCTCCAGCGTGATTTGTTCCAGACGAGCCCAGAAGCGCACACCCCACCCCCCACCCCCCATTTACCCCGCGCCGGAAATTGGGTGCGCCTGGCATCTTGATGCGTGATGCAGCGGCCACAGCGCGATCGGGCAATCTCTTCCCCAAAGGAGAAGACGAAGGGTGAGGAGCGAAAGGCGAGGAGGAAAACAGAACAAACCAAAAAGGAATTGGGAGAGGGCGAAGAAACCAACAGCGACGCGCAGAGGGATAATGCCTCCTGCAGACCCTGGAAGAGGAAGAGGTAGACGTCGCCGATGAAGGGGACGAAAGGCAGATGCAAACTGGTAGCACTCAACCATCGTCGAAATTCGGAAACCGAAGCAGTGGGACGAGACCCTCGTAGAATCCATTGTCAGCTGTGCAGAAGACGGCAAAACCCTCCCAGCAACTGCTGGAGCACGACATTGAAGCCATGGCTGTCAGAGACAAGGTCTAACACTCCACCTGATAATATGGAGCATCCAAATACTATGGTCAGCGGCAAACAAGACAGACAGTAATGTGTATTGGAAATGCATGTCAAAACGAATTACACAGTCAAGAAGCAGCTTCAGCCTGACCCCGTGGCACACGACCTGGATTCACCTGTGGAAAGGAAAATCGCACAGAAGACTGCACCTGCCAGGGGCTTTCAACGCCAAACTTCCTCGCTAGGGAGCACATTCCGCAAAACTCCTGAAGTACCGCCTCCAGTCACAAGCCAGTCAGCCCACCATACGATCCAAGAACCCATCAAACCGACAATGACGTTCATGGAGACATCAGTGCCACACAGGAATGACCTGATCGCTGGTGGCATGTCTCGGGAGCCGCATATACGGCAGGACCGTTGGCGAGCTCGCGTTCTGTACCTGTGCCCCCTGGCACTTCACGGAAACAAAAGCACAATCAACCAGGGTACTGGCGGTGGCATACGTGGCGTCCACCTACGTATTGGCAGCGCTGTCTATGCCCTTGTGGCCGATGCTCACCCGAGCCTGTCGAGGCGCTGGAGACCACGCCAACAAAGCGGGCCCGGCAAAAACTTGCGATCGGATTCCCCCGCACGACGTGTGACCTGACCTGCGGCATCATACAGAGGCACCACGTGTGGAGTTTCGGATTTAAGGCCAGCTCCAACTGAAAATGCGCTTCCGATCTCGACAGCGGCACCGTCAGGCTCGTCTTCATCCGTACGACGTGCGGGTGCGAACAAACTTTTGCGTCGGCGGCTAGGCAGAGTGACTGTGCTGGCGGAGAAGCATTAATACAGTGCGGGCGCGGCCACAAGAAACCCTCGCAAGAAACTCAACCCTGAAAATCCGCGCGCGAAGTGCACCGGAGGGGAAACCTGGAGCACCCTGAACGCAGCAGCTCCTTCAACGGCCGCGGGAAGTCGCCGCGCAACGCGCGAAGCGAAGAAACCCAGGATACCCTGACGAAAAGTAAATGGTTTCCTGATGCGCGCCCACACTGTAAGACATACGCATGCGAATTCACCCGCAATGCACGGGGAGAGAGGAGGAACGCCCGGCGGTGGCGGGAGGGAGACGGAAGCCGGGCCCGCTCAGAGCGGGGCCAGGCGGCGGCAGGGTGGCGCCAGGGGCGGGGGCCAGCAGCAGCGGGGCGGAGGCTGGGCGGGGGGAGCCGGCATGGCAGGCTGCCAGGCAACGGGCCGCGCTGGGGGAAGCAGTGCCCAGCAGAGCGTGCGAACAAGCACGGCCGCATGGGAGGGATCGGCACGGGACACCGCACTGGGTGTTGCGCCGCGCGGCTCCCTGGTCGTCAGGGGAGCACGGGGAGGAGGAGGCGTCCTCCTGGAGGGGAGGGAGGAGGAGGAGCCCTGGAGATGCAGGAGGCGCAGGAGGAGGAGAAGGAGGCCGGACGCAACGGCCATCCCGTCAACGTCGGTCTCACGGAACACAGAAGAAGAGGAGGAGGAGGATAAGGAGAAGCAGGAGAAAGAGGAGGAGGAGACGCAGGAGGAGGAGGAGGAGGAGTTGTGCGCATTGCCCCCTCAAACGTCAGGATGCCCACGGCCCAGGACTCCCAGGCACCAGGAGTCGAGCTGAAGGCTCCGCACGACCGCGGACGGGCCCGCTCTCCTCCCGCAGCTCCACGGCTCGAGCTGCGGGGAGGAGATGAGGAGGAATCACAGAGGGAAGAAGAGAGAGGAGGAGGAGGAGGAGGAGGAGGAGGAGGAGGAGGACGAGGAGGAGGAGGAGGAGCAGGAGGAGGAGGGAGGCCTGTGTCTGGTTGAACTTTCCTGTGCGGCTGGGAGGAAGCAGGGCGGGGCCTCCTAACCCTAGCAGAACGGGAGGAGGAAGAGGAGGATGAGAGGGAGGAGGTGCGAGCAGAGGCAGAGGATGACAGGGAGGAGGTGGCGGGGGGGATCAGGACCGCTGCGGAGGGCCCTGGAGATCGGGATGAGCAGCAGCAGCAGCAGCAGCACCGACCACCACTCCCCCCAGTGGCTGCACTGGTGGCTGGGAGCGCGGAAAGTGCGGACGGCGAGTCTGTAGTCATGAAATGAGGAAGAATGTGCTGACAACACCAACCTGGATAATTCCCAACTGATTCCCTCAACTCATCTTCTGATTCCACGACCGGGTCCAGGCGATGCTGCCCAGCCACCACGCGTTGCTAGTATGTGCTGCTTTTTCGCCATCCACCAGTGCAGTCACTCTGGCTAGGTTTCGCTCTCGCAAGATGAAATCAGCCTCGAAGGAGCTCCGCATGAATCACGAATGATGGCATTTTTCCGACGAGCCATATCTTATCCACCCCGTCCTCCTCCATGTATGTTTCCCCCTTTATGTCATCCCCCCTCATCCGGCACGCAGTCCTTCTTCTGTTTCATCCCCCTTCCCCCTCTTCACCTTCCTCTTGCCCTCCTTATGCTCTTCCGCCTCGTCCTCTCCCTCCTCGCCACCGCCACGCTCCAGCTGGTCCCCCCTACGCGTCGCTGCTCGCACCCGCAGCGCGTTTTGGCCACCCGCGATCACGTGGGCATCCAACTCGCTCGCCGACGGCGACGGTGAGGAAGCCGCGACAGAGGGCTCTGGGCGAGGGGAAGTAAGGGCGCGTGGAGGAGGGAAGCTCGAGCAACAAAAGAGGCCAGGACCTTCGACGCCGCGACGTGTCTGTCACGACGCGAGCCCCCAGTGGCTTCCGACCCCGTCCCCCGAGCTGGTCATCCGCCGCGGGTCGCCTGCTGATTGCCGCGGGGCCCGACGGCAGCCCGTGGAAGTCAAAGGCGCACGGCCAGAAGCGCCCGCTGTGAGTATGTTTCTCCCTGGCACTACGACCAGTCACGAGGTTACCGATGAATGCTCGCCTCAACCATAATCGCATGCTCGCTGTCACTGATCGCATGTGTTTCGCATATGCATGTTGAAAAAAATCGCGCCACCAGCCGACTACGATGACGATGATGAAGATTGATGGCATAGCTGCTAGGACGAATGCAATTATTCACTGATGTGTGCTCTGGATGGAATGTTCTGCATGGGTACTCATGTCAATACTAATTGTATTCCATCGCGTGGTGCGCTTAGTCATCGTTGGATTCATACTCGACAATTATCTTGCAGCCGCTTCCCGGTTCAATTGAATTCCGCATTGGGCGCGCGGGATCGCGGGGTCCCGCGACCGTCCCTAGTCAATGATAGAACAAAGCCCCACCACTACACCCCGACCTAACAGAAAAAAGGTACACCATCCCGCGCCATGACGCAGAGGTCCCGCAAAGTCCCGCGCCCCGCATCGCGTCGTCGCGACGATGAGGGCCTGCCGTCGACGCGCTTATAAGTCACCCCCGACATCGGCCACCATCCTCGTCGGCACGTTGCCACGAGTTCCCGCTCACGTGCGCCCTGCCGCCGTTGCGCCTTCCTTGCTGGCAAAACCCGTGTCTACGCTTGACCAATCGAGGCGGACCCTCGCCCCCCTCCTGCGCACGCCTGCGGCGGCGCACGCGTGCGCCTCCAGGAATGACTCATGGCGACTCACGCGCGGTGAGCTTCTAGTGGAGGGTCCCGGACTTGAGAGCCTCAGCAAAGCCTCCACGCTGGCTGAGGCTCCCCAACAAGAAGGACCCCGTTGATCTCCTTGAGCACGGGCCTGTTGACTTGAGCTGGAATACTACAGCAGCGCGCCAGCCCTTTTCCGATTCGGCTTGAAGCTTCGACGTGGGTTGCGGTGCCCGAGCAGGGCCCTGCACCCGCGTGCGCAATAAGAGACCACGTCTGGGAGACCTCCCAACGAAATCAGCGACCCCACCCGCCCACCGCTGGAGACCTAGAAACGAGGCTGGCGCACAGGATCGCGGGTTCCAGGGATCGTCACCCGTCAATGATACTATAGATGTAAAGCGGGGTCTCCCAAAAACCCAGCCTAAAAACCATGGTTTTCTGTCCCGCGCCATAGCGCAGAGGTCCCGCAACGTCCCGCGCCTCGCCTCGGGTCGTCGCGACACCTTCGGAGCACCGATGAGGGCCTGCCGTCGACTCTCTCATCATCACCCCCGTCATCGGCCATCATCCTTGTCGGCACGTTTCCGCGAGCTCCCGCTCAAGTGCGCCCTGCCGGCATTGCGACTTCCTTGCTGGCAAGGTTGGTGTCTTCGCTTGACCAGGCTCAGCGGGCTCTCATCCCCGACCTGCGCGCGCTGGCGCCGTTATACGCGTGCGCCGCGGAGATCATCCAGGCGAATCGAGACTCCTGAACGACTAGGTATGTTGAGTCCCGCCCAGACTTGACAGCCTCAGCAAAGCCTCCATATTGGCTGAGGCTCCTCGACGGCGGGGACCTTTTGATTTCATTCAGCATAGGCCTGTCAACTGGCAGCCAGAACAGGAAAGCGGCTCTAGCGCTTTCTGGATATTGTTGGTAGCACTTGTATGTGTATTGAGTATGTTCCGTAGTATTGGCTGTACTTGTATGTGTACTGTTCCTCGTGATCTTACTGGTAGTAAAATTGCTCTGTACGACGGCCCGAGGCCTGGGAGCAGAGGGTAAGCAGCAGCGGCAACGAAGAGCAGAAGCAGCAGAACGAGGAGAAGGATCGGACTGGGATCCCTCCAAACGCCGATCAGAGGATTCCGACGGCATTGGCGCCCTCCTCCTCCCCATCTCTTCTTTCCCTCACTTTCGTCTCCGTTTCCTCTTCCTCCCTCCTCCTCCTCATCACCTTCTCCCCCCCTCTCTACTGCTCCCTCCTCCCCCTCCTCCTCCTCCTCCTCCTCCTTCTCCTCCTCCTGAGTCCTCTGAATCATCTGACTCCTCCGTCATCATCCGTCCTTCTCATCCTCCTCATCCAGGAAGACGGGAAATAGACGATTCATTACAGCACACTTCAGGACAAGGCACCAGGGTACGGCAACCATCCGCCCACACTAGTCCCAGCCAAGCCCATCCTTGGCACCAGGATGGGCCTCGCACGAATCGGCGTACCGATAACCGGCTGCAAAGGTAATGCAAACTTCGTCGTCGATCGAGGACGGAGATTCTCGGACATACTTGGGCGGGTCGGTGCGTTTATAAGAATTCCTGGAGGCTCAGGGGAGGCCTGGGGGGCAGGACGAGCTGCATCACTTTCGCAGGAGCGGGCGGGTGTACACAGCAAACAACGCCAGGACGCATAGCAAGGGTGCAACACCTCTTGGCGCCCATGTTGAAGAAATCGCAGCGGTGTGATAATAATGATAACAACAACACCAACAACAACATCATCAACAACAAAACAACGACGACGACGACGACGACCACAACAACAACAAAAACAAAAACAACAACAGCAACAACAACAGCAACAACCACAACAACAGCTGCAGCAGCAACGGCATCAGCAACAGCAACAACAACCACAACGATAGCAACAACGACAACAGCAACAACAACAATAACAACAACAATAACAACAACAACAGCAACAACGACAACAGCAACAGCAACCACAACGACAGCAACGACAGCAACGACAATAGCAACAACAACGATAACAGCAACACAATAACAGCAACACCAACAACAACAACTACAACATAACAGCAGCAACAACGACAACCGCAATCACAACGACAGTCACAACAACAACAACAACAACAACAACAACAACAACAACAACAACAACAACAACGACAACAACGACCACAATCACAACAACAACAAAACATGTACGAGCCATGGTTGAGCACGTGTTCCTTGTCAATGTTCTGTGGATCCGTGGCTGAGGATGGCCCGACCAAGAAAGGACGAAGGAGGGTAGACTTGATGAAGCACGGCATGCGTGCTGCTGAGACTGACTTTGGTTGAAGTCCCCCGTAGGCATGATTCAGGCATACACTAACACGAATTGCAGATCCGATGATCTGGTGGGCGCGGAGGAAAATGATCCCAAGAAACATGATCCGAATGCCGCCAGAGTTGGTGACGGTGCGCGTCGAGTTTTGCATGCACACGGCACCCGTCGCTAATCCACGCGCCTGAACCCGTAATTGGATTTCCTCGCTACTAACACTGACTGTGGTTGGCGTCGCGTGAGCATAATTATCGGGGAGACGTAAAACTCGGGTTCGGGGGACTCGGAGTGGCCTGACGGGGGCATCAGGAAAACGACGAGACCCAATCTGAACTTTGACGCGAGCTCCCTCTGCGAACATCCCACGAAAACTCGACCGTCAAAATCCAGGACGCGCTCGTCAAAAAGCATCGGCTAATCCGAGCTCTGGCGTACTCGAGTCGCACGCTTCCACGAAACGAGGACGAGGGATCAACCGATGGGCGTCTGCCTCCAGGTGACGGGGGAAGACAAGGCTCGCGCAGCAGCGGCCCCCTCCCTAGCTCTATGCCTACAGTGAGAACGGGCTCGTCGCGACGCGCCGGAAAAGGGAGAGCCTAGACAGCGGCGTGGCGTCCCACACGCGTTCTGCCCTCCCCCCGCTCAGGAGGCAACTACTGGGAGGTATTCGTCGGAAGGCTCGGAGAAAAGAAATTGAGCCACTTTGGGGGGCTGCTACGCCGAATTAGGACGCGAATTAAACAAAATTACGCCGGATTCAGCGTCCCCCAAGCCGGAATGAGCGGGATTAAGCCAGATTCAGCTGGATTTCGGACCAGAGAAGGATCAGAATCTGACCCCCCGGGAGTTGCATCCGAACCTCCCCCTCCCACCCACCCCACAGCGGCGGGCCACCTGCGCCGGCCGCGAGGCCGGCGGACTTATCGGGCCCGCCGGCGGCCCTGGCTGCTGATGTGTCCGGTAGCCGTGCAGGGGAGCCCGCGCGTCTCAGGGGGGCACTTTTTGGCCCACCATCATCCCCGCCATCGTCACCATCATCAGAACCTTTATCGACTTGATGATCAGCACCACCAACATCATAACTATAATCATCGTCCTCATAGCCTACGTTACTGGAGCCGTTAACCACCATCACCGTAATTATAACAATGGAATGTGTTGGCTCAACGCCATATGTATATACATATATATATATATATATGTATACATATATATATATATATGTATGAATCTGGCCCACCGTCATCACGACCACCACCATTTAGTCAAGCTACTACTTTAAGGAACGCCAAATCAAGAACGAAGCCCCTTTCCTTTTTGGACCAAGAAGCACCTGGATATACAAGAAGCCCTGCAGGAACAACCACTAAAGGACCTAAAAAACACCGAGCCCCTTCTAAGCCCAAGCAATTCTGTAATTCAATGCGCTGGCTGGAATCATCAGCATCATCAGCATCATAATGGTCATGATCATCATCATCATCATCATCATCAGCAGCATCAGCATCAGCATCAGCATCAGCATCAGCATCAGCATCAGCATCATCATCATCATCATCATCATCATCAGCATCATCATCATCATCATCATCATCATCATCGTCATCGTCATCGTCATCATCATTATCATCGTCATCATCATCATCATCATCATCATCATCATCAACACCAGCATCATCATCATCATAATCAGACACATAATCATTATCCCCATCGTCAGCATCACCGTCATCATCATCACCAACACCCTCATAATCACCAACAACAAGGTCATCATCATCATCATCATCATCATCATCATCATCATCCTCACTGTAGTCATCCGAATCATCATCATCATCAACAACATCGCCATCGTCATCACATCATCATCATCATCATCATCATCATCATCGTCGTCATCATCATCATCAACATCCTCATCAGCATCAGCATCATCATCATCATCAGTACCGTCAGCGCCATCATCATCGTCGTTATCACAATCATCATCATCATCATCCTCATCATCAGAATCAGCATCGCCATCATCATCATCATCAACATCATCATCAGCATCATCATCATCATCGTCATCAGAATCGTCACCGTCGTAATCGTCACCATCGTCACCATCGTCATCATCATCATCATCATTATCATCATCATCATCATCAGCATCATCATCATCAGCGCATCGTCATCATCATCATCGTCATCGTCATCTACATCGTCATCATTTCTACAACCAGACAACTTATCATCATCATCATCATCATTGTCAGCATCATCATAGCATTCGTCAACCACATCATCACCATCATCAATAACATCATCCCCGTCTGCATAATCATCATCAACATCAGCATCCTCATCATAAACATCAGCACCATCATCACCAGCTTCATCATCATGGTCGCCGTCATTACCATCACCACCGCCATCACTATCACCTTCATCATCCGAATCAGTATCATCGCCGTCGTCATCACATCATCATCGTCATTGTCATCATCAGTGCGAGCAGCAACATCATCATCAATGTCATCGTCATCATCATCACTGGTACTGTCATCCGAATCAGAATCAGCAGCAGTATCAGCAGCATCAGCAGCAACATCATCATCCTCATCATTATCACCACCAACAACAAACATCAATGCAGGACACTTCGCTTTAAGCTTCCCGCGTACAATTTTGCACGTATTCCCCAAACCCTCGATACGCGCCGTTTCGTCTTCTATTGTACAATCCCTGGGGGTCGCAGTCCTTAAAACGAAGGAAGGGAGGGAGGATGGAAGGAAGGGACAAGGGGGAGGGAGAAACGTGGAGCACGATAAAGATTAGCAGGAGAGAGCAGAAAACACATGGCAGAACCAGACGGGCGGGTCGGGCGGACGGACTCTAACGGGCGGGCCCGGCGGGTGGGTTCAGGCGGCCAGGTCGAGCGGGCGCATCGCTGAAGCGTCAATCCTGCATGAATCGCGAGGAGGTCTCGAGGAACAGCGCGACTCCCGCGGCGTTTGAATAAATTGCAGGGAAGTCCCACGCGAGAGCGCGATTCCTGCGAAAATTGTAGGAGATTCCCGCGCGAGAGCGCAATTTTGAATTATATCGTGGGGGTGTCTCAAGCGGGAGACGTTGCTGTGGTAGCTCGGGGGCCAACAACGCAGCATGGTGCGAACCCCAAGAAACGCACTTCAATTGAAAACGACATGGGAACTGGAGAGAGGGGATCAACAACAATTATCCGTTAGAACAAAACAACAACAACAACAACAACAACAACAACAACAACAACAACAACCACAACCACAACCACAACCACAACCACAACCACAACCACACCCACAAAAAAAACAATAACAACAAGAACAACAACCACAACCACAACAACAACAACAACAATGAGTTTAAGACTGTTCGCTCGTATCTGCTCGAATGTCTGTCAACGTGTATTCCCCGAGCCCTCGATAAACGCCCTCTTCGTCTTGGATGTCACTCCTTCTGGGATGTAGGTCTATATGTATATATATATATACATATACATATACACATATACATAAACATATACATATATCTTCCCTGCAGGCCGGGCCCTGGCAAGCGGCGGGGCGGCCGCGGACCGTCGGCCGGGCCAGCGGCAACGCTGATCGGCGGCAACCCGACCCCAAGAGAGACGGACAGGGGACCGACCCCGACGACGACGACGACGACGACAACGGCGACGACGACGACGGCGACGACGACGACGAGCGAAAGCGAGAGCGAGAGCGAGAGAGAGAGCGAGAGCGACAGCGGGGCCACGAAGGGCGACAGTGGGGCCAAAAAGGGGGACAGCGGGGCCACGAAGGGCATGCGTATGGGGCCACGAAGGGCGGGAACGAGCGGGGGCCACGAAGGGCAGATAATGCGGGGCCACAGAGGGCAAGGACGGGGCCACTGAGGGCAGCAACGGGGCCACGTGGGACAGCGAGGGGACCACAAAGGGCGACACTGGGGCAACGAAGGGCATGCATATGGGAAACGACGGGCGCGAACGAGCCGAGGCCACGAAGGACGTACGTATATTGGGCCGCAGAAGGCAAGGACGGGGCCACTGAGGGCAGCAACGGGGCCACGAAGGGCAGCGAGGGGCCCACGAAAGACGACAGCGGCGCCACGAACCGCATGCATATGGGGCCACGACGGGGACGAACGAGCGGGGGCCACGAAGGGCATACATATATGGGGCCACGAAGGGCAGCGAGGGGGCCACGAAGGGCGACGGTGGCACCACGGAAGGCAGCGGGGGACCACGAAGGGCTGCAACGGGGCCACGAAGGGCAGCGAGGGGGCCACGAAGTGCTGCAGCGGGGCCACGAAGGGCAGCGAGGGGACCACGAAAAACTGCAACGGGGCCACGAAGGGCAGCGAGGGGGCCACGAAGGGCTGCAACGGGGCCACGAAGGGCAGCGAAGGGGCCACGAAGGGCGACAGTGGGGCCACGAAGCGCATGCATGTTGGGCCACGAGGGGGGCGAACAAACGGGGGCCACGAAGGACATACATATATCGGGCCACTATCGGCATCGAGGGAGCCACGAAGGGCATGCGTATGGGAAACGACGGGCGCGAACGAGCGGGGGCCACGAAGGGCGTACATATATTGGGCCGCAGAGGGCAAGGACGGTACCACTGAGGGCAGCAACGGGGCCAGGAAGGGCAGCGAGGGGGCCACGAAGGGCGACACTGGTGCCACAAAGCGCATGCATATGGGGCCACGACGGGCAGCGCGGGGTCCACGAAAGGGCTGCAACGGGAGTCCTAAGCGTGAGCGCGACTTCTGGGTGCCTAAGTGTCGGGAGCGCGGCGCTTGAGTGAATTTCGAAGAATTCTGACGCACGAGCACGATTCTTTTGAAAATTACAAGCAAGTCTCCAGCGAGAGCGCGAGTCCAGAGCGCCAAGAGAGCGATTCCTTAATACATTGTAAGGAAGTGCCAAACGAGAGCGCGATTCCTGAGAACAATGCGAGGAAGTCTCAGGCGAGAGCGGGGGTCCTGGCTAAATTATGATGAAGTCTCAGGCGGGAGCCGTTATTGCTGAAATCAGCGGGCCGACAACCCAGTTTGAGCCTAGTGTTTTTACTTCAACTGAAAAAGCACCATGGTCACCGGAGGGGGGATCAACCATAATTATTCTTCTATCATGAAAGTTCCACAACAACAACAAGAACAAGAACAATAACAAAAACAAGAAAAACAACAACAACAACAACAACAACAACAACAACAACAACAACAACAACAACAACAACAATTACTAGCACGTGGGGACACTCCGTTCTCACCAGTGCCAGGGTTTTCATAGGAGGCGGGCAATACCCCCACTTTGTGGGGGGGCCGGTTCAAGCTCTACCAAATTTCCAAACGACTCTTCGCCACCACCCACACCCAGCTTCCCGCCCTATGACGTTCGGACACTTCACTTCGTGGCATGCGGACGACCGTGGCTACTATTCAGGGCCCCGCGGCCGACGACGACGGCGTGCGCGCGCGAAGAAAAAACGAATGTGTCCCGCATGGTATTATTTGACAGGGATGATGGCCCTGGCAGGTGCGCAACCGTTGTCGCAGAAGTTCGAAAAAGTTGCTCGCAAAAGCCCGTTTGACAGAAATGTTTAAAAAGTGTTGGGTTTCCTACGAATCCGCAAGAGCGCGCGGGATGAGATTTTGACAATTTTTTGTTGAAAAACCATTGGTTTTTTGATGTTTTTATGTTAAAATCGCTGCGAACACTAAGGTTTTGGAAGGATTTCGTCTTGCGCGCGCGAATGTCCACTTTACCTTATTTTTTGCAAGGGATTCTTGAAATTTGATTATATTAGAACAAGAAATGTCATTTTCTATTGTTTTTTGCAAGGGAAAGCGGATTACAACAAAACAACCGGATCCTGTACACACCCTCTTTTCTGAGGCTTCCTCACGAAAATGATGAAAATGTAGCTGCGGCCTAGGCGGCGCAGGGGGGGCGCGCACCAGGGGGCCCAACAATAATTATTCTTTAGAATAAATAATGTTCAACAACAACAACAATCATTGTACCCTCATGCGCGATGTTTCCACACAAAACATGCGACCATCATGGTAACCATCCCAGCCATGGGGGATTCTTGTTCTATCGCGGAGGTCCGTCATTACCATTCCCAGATCTCCCGCCCAATGAGGTATTGCATACACCTCCGCCGAGGAATCCGCCGGCCCCCTTGTGGGGCCACCAGGCTGTAGGGCGAAGGTTCGCAGTTTGCTGTTGCAGCTTCTAGTTTCCACTGTTACAGTTCTGCTTCTTGCTGCTTAATGTTCCTTGTTGATGGACCGCGCGAGGGGGGGGAGGCCCAAACGGGCAGGTTTAGCACGCCCTGAGCGTGTGCTCTGAATTGCTGGGGTGGGTAAAAATAAACACCCCTCACGCAGATCGGCGGGGTCAGGGTCCAAAAACACAAAGGATTTGCCACATTTCTGAAATTCGGCGGCACCCCTCACGCAGATCCGTAGGGTCAGGGTCTAAAAACACATAGGATTTACCACATTTCTGAAAATCGGTGGCACCCCTCATTCAGATCGGCGGGGTCAGGGTCCAAAAACACATAGGAGTTGCCACATTTCTGAAACTCGCTGGCACCCCTCACGCAGATCGGCGGGGTCGCTCATGGAATTTGCACATTTCTGAAATTCGGTGGCACCCCTCACGCAGATCGGCGGGGTCAGGGTCCAAAAACACATTGGATTTGCGCATTTCTGAAATTCGGTGGCACCCCTCACGCAGATCGGCGGGGTCAGGGTCCAAAAACACATAGGATTTGCCACATTTCTGAGATTCGCTGGCACCCCTCACGCAGATCGGCGGGGTCAGGGTCCAAAAGCTCATGGGATTTGCACATTTCTGAAATTCGCTGGCACCCCTTACGCAGATCGGCGGGGTCAGGGTACGAAAACATAGGAGATCATCGACATTTCTCAAATTCGGTGGCACCCCTCACGCGGATCGGCGGGATCAGGGTCCAAAAACACAAAGGATTTGCCACATTTCTGAAATTCGGCGGCACCCCTCACGCAGATCCGTAGGGTCAGGGTCCAAAAACACATAGGATTTGCCACATTTCTGAAAATCGGTGGCACCCCTCACGCAGATCCGTAGGGTCAGGGTCGAAAAACAAACAGGTCCCGACACTGCTTCACGGCGGCGCCCAGACCTCATGATTTAGCTTTTGCATCTCCCATTATCTGAGACAGGGGGTCGGCGGCATGGGGCGAAGCCCTTACGGATTTTAACATATCCCGCCTCGAAAACGCATGTCCGCACTTTGCTGCGCCAATGCGAGACCTCCAGTGGAGCCCCAACCAAGGGTAAAGCACAAGGAAGTATCGAGCGACAGGATTGGTTTGGTATGGATGGAGGCTGTCGGCGCGGCGAGGCAAGGACCTGGCCCTGAATAGGAAGGGAGGAAGTCTCGAGCAGGGCCGCTGTTGTTGCTGGGAGCGGCGCCAATGCAGAAGAGAGTAGGGCGCTAGTCAAGCGTGAAGCAACACGAAATCTCGAGCGGGAGCGCTGGTTTTGTTGGGACGGCGGCTGTCGGCGGCTAGGAGGAACACCGCCTTGAATAAGAAGGGGTCTCGAGCGGGAACCGTGGTTTTGTCGGGGCAGGGGCTGTCGGCGGCGAGGAACAGCACCGGAAGCCTCGAGCGGGAGCGTTGTTCTTGCTGGGAGCGGAGCCCATTCAAAAGAGAGCAGGGCGCCAGTCCAGCGTAAAACGGGAGGAAGTCTCGGGCGGGAGCGCTGGTTTTGTCGGGGCGGCGGTTTTCGGAGTCTACGGCGGGAGCTGGGGGCGGCGCCGATGAAAGAAAGAGTAGCGCGCCGGTCCAAGGTAAAACGGGAAGAAGTCTCGAGCGGTAGCGCTGGTGTTGTCGGGACAGCGTCTTGCAGCGGCGAGCAAGAGCACCGGCCCTGAGCAAAAAAGGAGGAACTCTCGAGCGGGAGCGTTGTTGTTGTTGTTGTTGTTGTTGTTGCTGCTGGTGTTGTTGTTGGGGGGCCGGTTCTGGCGCCACCCAAACCGCTCGAGCGTGAGCCTCATTTTCAATGAAAGTGTAACCCGCGCCAAGGCGAGAACGCCACACCGCCCGGGGGGGGTCCAACAATAATAACTGTTTAGTAATTCACATTCAACAACAACAACAAACAAACAAACAAACAAACAAACAAACAACAACAGCAACAGCAACAATCAATTTACCCTCACGCGCGATGTTCCCACACGCAACATGCAACCATCATGGTAACAATCCCCATCATGAGGGACTATTGTTCTAAAATGGGGTCCGTTATACCCATTCCAAGATCTCCCGCCCAATGAGGTTTTGCAAACACCTCCTCCGAGGAATTTCAACATATCCCGCCTCGAAAACGCATGCCCGCGCCTTGCTGCGCCGATGCGAGACCGCCAGTGGAGCCCCAACCAAGGGTAAAGCACAAGGAAGTATCGAGCGACAGGATTGGTTTGGTATGGATGGAGGCTGTCGGCAGCGAGGCACGGACCTGGCCCTGAATAGGAAGGGAGGAAGTCTCGAGCAGGGCCGCTGTTGCTGCTGGGAGCAGCGCAAATGCAGAAGAAAGTAGGGCGCTAGTCAACCGTGAAGCAACACGAAGTCTCGAGCGGGATCGCTGGTTCTGTTGGGACGGCAGTGTCGGCGGCGAGGAGGAACACCACCTTGAGGTAAAAGGAAAAAAATCTCGAGCGGGAGCCGCGGTTTTGTCAGGACAAGGGCTGTCGGCGGCGAAAAACAACACCGCCTTCAGGAAGAAGGGAGGAAACCTCGAGCGGGGGCGTTGTTCTTGCTGGGGGCGGCGCCAATTCAAAAGAGAGTTGGGCGCCAGTCCAGCGTCAAACGGGAGGAAGTCTCGGGCGGGAGTGTTGGTTTTGTTGGGGCGGCGGTTTTCGGCGGCGAGCAAAAGCACCGGCCCTGCGAAAATAAAAAAAGTCTCGAGCGGGAGTGTTGTTCTTACTGGGGCGGCACCGATGAGAGAAACATGATGGACCCACGAACCCGGAAAGGGATATAGACATGTGGAGCATGGACACGTTTTCACGATACCCAACTGGGCAACACCTCACGAAACATCCCACGAGACACTTCACGAAACATCCCACGAGACACCTCACGAAACATTCCACGAGACACCTCACGAAACATTCCACGAGACACCCCGCGAAACATTCCACGAGACACCCCACGAAACATTCCACGACGACAGGCAACCACTCAACCAAGGCGGTGTGGTCGTGCTGGGGAGTGGTCGTGCTGGGGTGTGGTCGTGCTGGGGGGTGGTCGTGCTGGGGGGTGGTCGTGCTGGGGGGGTGTCGTGCTGGGGGTGGTCGTGCTGGGGCGTGGTCGTGCTGGGGCGTGGTCGTGCTGGGGCGTGGTCGTGCTGGGGTGTGGTCGTGCTGTGGTGAGGTCGTGCTGGGGTGTGGTCGTGCTGGGGTGTGGTCTTGCTGGGGTGGGGTCGTGCTGGGGTGGGGTCCTGCTGGGGTGTGGTCGTGCTGGGGTGTGGTCGTGCTGGGGTGGGGTCGTGCTTGGGTGGGGTCGTGCTGGGGTGTGGTCGTTCTGGGGTGTGGTCGTGCTGGGGTGTGGTCGTGCTAGGGTGGGGTCGTGCTGGGGTGGGGTCGTGCTGGGGGTGGTCGTGCTGGGGTGTGGTCGTGCTGGGGTGTGGTCGTGCTGGGGCGTGGTCGTGCTGGGGTGGGGTCGTGCTGGGGTGGGGTCGTGCTGGGGTGTGGTCGTGCTGGGGTGGTCCGCACCCTGTGATTTATCGATCGGGTCGTGCTGGGGTGTGGTCGTGCTGGTGCGTGGGGGTGTGGTCGTGCTGGGGTGTGGTCGTGCTGGGGTGTGGTCGTGCTGGGGTGTGGTCGTGCTGGGGCGTGGTCGTGCTGGGCGTGGTCGTGCTGGGGTGTGGTCATGCTGGGGGTGTGGTCGTGCTGAGGTGTCCCGCACCCTGTGATTTATCGATCGGGATTTCAAAAACAAGCGTTTCGCCTGAGACATCCTCAAATTTTAATCCGCCGGCCTCCTTCGACATCGATATATATCAGGGAAAGAATCCGCCGGCCTCCTTCAGGTTGGGCACCGCGGACATGTTTACATACTAAAGGAGAACCCTGGGCCCACGCCCTTTCCGGGAAAAAACGCGCCAGGTAAAACGGGAAGAAGTCTCGAGCGGTAGCGCTGGTTTTGTTGGGGCGACGGTTTTCGGCGGCGAGCAAGAGCACCGGCCCTGAGCAAAAATAGGAAATTTCCAGCGTGACCTTCATTTGCAATGAATATGTAGCCAGCGCCGAGGCGAAAGCGCCAAGGCGCCTGGGGGGTTCAACAATAAAAACCAGAAACGGCAATGACAACAAGAAACAACAACATGATCAACATCTACATCAACATCAACAACATCAACATCAGCATCAACAACAACAACAACAACAGCAACCGAAACAGCAACAGCAACACCAACAGCAATAGTAGCAGCAACAGCAACAACCACACAACAACAACAACAACAACAACAACAACAGCAGCAGCAGCAGCAGCAGCAACAACCACAACAACAATAGCAGCATCAACAGCAACAGCAACAGCCGCAGCAACAATAATGACCAAACAACAACAACCACTAAATAACAACAACAACAACAAAACAACAACAACAACAACAACAACAACAACAACAGCAACAACAACAACCACAACAACCACAACCACAACCACAACCACAACCACAACCACAACCAAACAACAGCAACAACAATCATCATTCTAAGACTGTTCTCTCCTATCTGCCCGCGTGTCATTCATTACGCATATCCCAAACCCTGGGTACCCGCCCTTTTCGTCTTCGATCGTACCCCTCTTGGGGGGTTATATATCTCCCCGGCCACGTGCAAGTGGAGAAGCGCGGGAGGCGAACCCGCAATCAGAGGCAGCGAGCTCTGGCACTTGTCGCCGAGACCCCATTTCACTTGTCGCAAGCAGATATCAGTGGCAATCCACACTGAGACCCCATCTCATTAGCCATAACGCTGGGGTCACTGCGTGCAGGAAAGCGAAATACGGCAGTGGACAGCGTTATTGCCCAGCGGCCCCGTGGGAGGTGAAGTCGGAGCCCGACGTCATCAATCACATTGCTGGGATTCGCGCGTGCGGGAATGATATCAGCTATATACAATAACGAAGCGCCACTACTACAGCGCCAGGGTGTGCTTGTGCGAAAAGGGTAAGCCTCAGCCGCAGGCACTGGCGATGCTGCTTAGCGCGATGTGGATGGCAACGCTCAAGGCGACGTGGGAGGTGAACTGGGGCCCGCCGTCGCCGGCCACGTTGGGGTGAGAGCTCTGGCAATGTTCGGGGGCACATGGGAGACGATACCCAAGTCGAACGTCACCAGCTGCAGCGCTGGGCGCGTGCGCGGCAGGCCGATTGTCCCAATGGGCTCTGGCGCTGCCCAGCGGGATGTTCAGGGCGAAGTTGGAACCCGATGGCAACGCCGAAGCCCGCTATCATCAGCTACAGAGCTGGATCAGCACGTTTGGGGAAGTCCTCAGATACAGCGATGGTGTGATAAAGATGGTTAGCGCGTGTGAAAAAGACGGGCAGCGGCTGGTGGTTCTGGTGTTCGTCGGCATGATGTGGACAGCGAGGCTAGAGCCCAACGTCATCTCAGCTACAATGGTGGAGCCAGGCGCTCCCGCCTTGTGGGGGTTGGGCGGCATCGCTAGTGCATGCACTTGCGATGTGCGCTGGCACCCATGGGTTGAGGTGTGCGCTTGGAAGGGGCGATATCAATGCGCCGGCCCAACGGGCCAGAGGCGTGCTAAGATCACCGGCAACTGATTAATAGTATTTCTACTTCGCGCGCGCGGGGCGGCCCCTGGGGGTCCCCGGACGAAAAGTACCCCGGTCAAGTCCTGGTCAGGTCCCGGTCGACTCCCCCAAAGCGCTCCAGGAGCGCACCAACAGGGCTCCGAGACGTCCCCGAGAGCCCCAAAAAGGGCCACGAGGCCCCAAAGAGGCCCCCATGATGGTACACGAGGGGTCCGAGATGCCACTAGATCGCTCCAAGACTCCCAAAATTACCCCCAGACGCCCCAAGAGGCCTCCAAGAGCATTCCCCAGAGGGCCTCAAGAGGCAAAATTCATTACTTTTCCTTAGGTTTTGGAGAGATTTCAGCGTTTTCACCTTTTCGGCTTCCCGACGCCCCAAGACGGCCCAAGAGGCCCCCAAGATCGCCCCAAGAGGGCCCCAGAGGCCCCAAAGAGGTCCCCAAGACGGCCCAAGAAGGCTCCAAGTCGGCCAAAGACGCCTCCAAGACGGCCGACGAGGGCCCCAAGAACGCCCCACGAGGGCCCCAAGATGTCTGCTGCACCTGACCCCGCCGATCTGCGTGAGGGGTGCCACCGATGTTCGAAAATGTTGCCAATCCCATGTGTTTTTTGACCCTGACCCCGCCGATCTGCGTGAGGGGTGCCACCGATGTTCGAAATCGTTGCAAATCCCTTGTGTTTTTCCCAGCCATCCTGTGGAGTTGGGTCCTCGTTTTAAAGAGACGGTGCCCCGCGTCTCCTCCCGCTGCCCCCTCCTCCTCCCCCTCCTCCCTCCTCCCTGCGTTTCACCCACCCAGTACAACGTTTCGTGGCCCCATGGGGGGCTCCACCGAAGGCCCCAGTGGCAGGGTTCGCATGGCGGCCCCGCGTTTTGGCGCTCCCCTCACACGGTTCGTAGCCCCATAGGGAGCTCCACCGAAAGGCCCCAGAGGCAGGGTTCGCATGGCGGCCCCGCGCCATTTTGGCGCACCCCTCACACGGTTCGTGGCCCCATAGGGGGTTCCACCGAACGCCCCAGTGGCAGGGTTCGCATGGCGGCCCCGCGCCATTTTGGCGCACCCCTCACGGTTCGTGGCCCCATGGGGCTCCACCGAAGGCCCCAGAGGCAGGGTTCGCATGGCGGCCCCGCGCCAGTTTGGTGCACCCCTCACACGGTTCGTGGCCCCATAGGGAGCTCCACCGAAAGGCCCCAGTGGCAGGGTTCGCATGGCGGCCCCGCGCCATTTTGGCGCACCCCTCGCACGGTTCTTGGCCCCATAGGGGGCTCCACCGAAGGCCCCAGAGGCAGGGTTCGCATGGCGGCCCCGCGCCAGTTTGGTGCACCCCTCACACGGGTCGTGGCCCCATAGGGAGCTCCACCGAAGGCCCCCGTGGCAGGGTTCGCATGGCGGCCCCGCACCATTTTGGCGCACCCCTCACACGGTTCGTGGCCCCATAAGGAGCTCCACCGAAGGCCCCAGTGGCAGGGTTCGCACGGCGGCCCCGCGCCAGTTTGGTGCACCCCTCACACGGTTCGTGGCCCCATAGGGAGCTCCACCGAAAGGCCCCAGTGGCAGGGTTCGCATGGCGGCCCCCATTTTGGCGCACCCCTCACACGGTTCGTGGCCCCATAGGGAGCTCCACCGAAGGCCCCAGTGGCAGGGTTCGCATGGCGGCCCCGCGCCATTTTGGCGCACCCCTCACACGGTTCTTGGCCCCATAGGGGGCTCCACCGAAGGCCCCAGAGGCAGGGTTCGCATGGCGGCCCCGCGCCAGTTTGGTGCACCCCTCACACGGTTCGTGGCCCCATAGGGAGCTCCACCGAAGGCCCCGTGGCAGGGTTCGCATGGCGGCCCCGCACCATTTTGGCGCACCCCTCACACGGTTCGTGGCCCCATAAGGAGTTTCACCGAACGCCCAAGTGGCAGGGTTCGCATGGCGGCCCCGCGCCAGTCTGGTGCACCCCTCACACGGTTCATGGCCCCATAAGGAGCTCCACCGAAGGCCCCAGTGGCAGGGTTCGCATGGCGGCCCTGCACCATTTTGGCGCACCCCTCACGCGGTTCGTGGCCCCATAGGGAGCTCCACCGAAGGCCCCAGTGGCAGGGTTCGCGTGGCGGCCCCGCGCCAGTTTGGTGCACCCCTCACACGGTTCGTGGCCTCATGAGGAATTCCCCTTGCTTCGTCCCACCTGCCCTGCGGTTTTCACACTTGCGTATGGTTAGGTCCTTCGCCTGGATAATTGACCATGACGTCGCGATCTGCGTGGGGGGGGCCACCGATTTTCAAAATTCCAAGGATGTCCCAAGCGAAACGGCCGGATAAATCCCGGACGCGGCCGCGCGGGGCCGCGCGGACGCGCGTACGCACGAATCGCCTCTGAGCTTTATTCCCTCGGAGAGGCGCGTATGAGAACATTATTTTTCAGGAATGAAAATTTGAAGGAGGTCCCAAGCGGGAGCGCCGTTATGAGAGTTCAACGTAGCTCAGTTGCGCGGGAGGTCCCAAGCGGGAGCGCCGTTCCTTGAGTAAATTGTGCGGAAGTCTCAGGCAGGAGCGGGGGTCCTGAGTAAATTGCGAGGAAGTCTCAGGCGGGAGCGCCGATCCTGAGAAAATTGTAAGGAAATCTCAGGCGGGAGCGGGGGTCATGAGTAAATTGTGAGGAAGTCTCAGAAGGAGCCGTTGTTGTTGTAATCCGGGGGGGCAACAACGCAGTTTGAGGATCAAGATTTCCCCTGTCAAAAAACAGGGTGCGAGCGTCGAGGGGCGCACTTTGACTGAGAAAAAGCTATGTGCACCGGTGGGTGGGGATCAACAATAATTATTCAAAAATGAGATTTCAACAACAACAACAACAACAACACGACGACGACGACGACAACAACCAAACAACAACCAAACAACAACAACAACAACAACAACAACAACAACAACAACAACAACAACAACAAAACAACAAAACAACAACAACAACAACAACAACAACAACAACAACAACAACAACAACAACAATTACTAGCACGTGGGGACACTCCGTTCTCACCAGTGCCAGGGTTTTCATAGGAGGCGGGCAATACCCCCACTTTGTGGGGGGGCCGGTTCAAGCTCTACCAAATTTCCAAACGACTCTTCGCCACCACCCACACCCAGCTTCCCGCCCTATGACGTTCGGACACTTCACTTCGTGGCATGCGGACGACCGTGGCTACTATTCAGGGCCCCGCGGCCGACGACGACGGCGTGCGCGCGCGAAGAAAAAACGAATGTGTCCCGCATGGTATTATTTGACAGGGATGATGGCCCTGGCAGGTGCGCAACCGTTGTTGCAGAAGTTCGAAAAAGTTGCTCGCAAAAGCCCGTTTGACAGAAATGTTTAAAAAGTGTTGGGTTTCCTACGAATCCGCAAGAGCGCGCGGGATGAAATTTTGACATTTTTTTTGAAAAACCATTGGTTGTTTGATGTTTTTATGTTAAAATCGCTACGAAAACTAAGGTTTTGGAAGGATTTCGTCTTGCGCGCGCGAATGTCCACTTTACCTTATTTTTTGCAAGGGATTCTTGAAGTTTGGATATGTTAGAACAAGAAATGACATTTTATATTGTTTTTTGCAAGGAAAAGCGGGGGGGAACAAAACAACCGGATCCGGACCAACCCGTTTTGCCGGAGACGTCCTCACGAAAATTATGAAAACATGGCTGCGGCCTAGGCGCGGCGAGGGGGCCGTGCACCAGGGGTCCCAACAATAATTATTCTTTAGAAGTAATAATGTTCAACAACAACAACAACAACAACAACAAACAGCAGCAACAACAACAGCAATTTTAAGACTCAGTGTAAGACTGTTCTTTCCTATCTGTTCGCGCGCCAATCATTACATAGTTCCCAAGCCCGCAGTACCCGCACGTGAATAGCAGGAGGGGGGCTGGGAACAGAAAACACGTGGTAGAACCAGACAGGATAACGAGCGCCAAAGCGCTTGGGGAGGCACAACAATAAATATTACTTGGTAACCAACACTCATCAACAACAACAGCCACAACGACAACAATCAGTTTAAGACTGCTCGTTCCTATCTGCTCACGTGCCAATCAATACGTATATCCCAAACCCTTGGTACCCGCCCTCGTCGTCTTCGGTCTTACCCCCTTGGGGGTATATCTCTCTTACCTGCCACGTGCATTTAGTGCACCCCGTCAAAGCAAGGGAAGAGAAGACGGGTGGAAAGGGGGAGGGAAAGAATGGAGCACGAGAGAAATTTGCAGGAGGCGGGGAAGGAGCAGATAACACGTGGTAGAACCAAACGGGTAGATCGGGTGGACAGACCCTGACGGGCGGGCCGGGCGGGCGGGCCCAGGTGGCCAGGTCGAGCACGCGGGTTGCTGAAGCGTGGGTCATGCATGAATCGCGGGGATGTCTCGAGCGACAGCGCGATGCCCAAGTAAATCGTGAGAAAAGCTCGAGCGAGAGCGTGGTTCCTGAGCGCCGAGGGCGCATCGTTTGAATACACTGCGAGGAAACCCACGCGAGAGCGCGGTTCGTACACAAATTGTGAGGAAGTCCCGCACGAGAGCGCGATTTGGGAATAAGTTGTGAGGAAGTCTCAGGCGGGAGCCGCTGGTGTTGCAAACCGGGGGGCAACAGCACAGTTTGAACCCCGTGCCTTCCCTTGACAAATTAGCCTGGCGAAGGACCCAACCATATGCAGTTGTGAATACCGCAATTGTGAATACCATCTTCGCCCACGCTCCCTATGTGTGGCCACGGCTTCCCGGCGGAGCCCGACATGCTCAGGAACACGTTCGTGGCCGTCTTCGCGGGCGCCGACGACGACAAGGATGGCGTCCCTGACCGAGGAGCAGAAGCAGGAGAGGGCTTTGAGAGCCATGAGGGAGGAGGTGTCGGTGCACGTCGAGAAGGCGGAGTACGACGCCCAGGCGCGGCTGTTGAAGCAGCACAACTATGGGGCCACGATCCTCGTGAGGGGTGTGCCGAGATGGCCCGGGGCCGCCATGCGAACCCTGCCACTGGCGCCTTCGGTGGAGCTCCCTATGTGGCCACGATCTTGGCGAGGGGTGTGCCGAAATAGCCCGAGGCCGCCATGCGCACTTTGCTACTGGCGCCGTCGGTGGAGCTCCCTATGGGGCCACGATCCTCGTGAGAGGTGTGCCGAAATGGCCCGAGGCCGCCATGCGCATTTTGCTACTGGCGCCTTCGGTGGAGCTCCTATGGGGCCACGATCCTCGTGAGGGGTGTGCCGAAATGGCCCGAGGCCGCCATGCGCACTTTGCTACTGGCGCCTTCGGTGGAGCTCCTATGGGGCCACGATCCTCGTGAGGGGTGTGCCGAAATGGCCCGAGGCCGCCATGCGCACTTTGCTACTGGCGCCTTCGGTGGAGCTCCTATGGGGCCACGATCCTCGTGAGGGGTGTGCCGAAATGGCCCGAGGCCGCCATGCGCACTTTGCTACTGGCGCCGTCGGTGGAGCTCCGATGGGGCCACGATCCGCGTGAGGGGTGTGCCGAAATGGCCCGAGGCCGCCATGCGCACTTTGCTACTGGCGCCGTCGGTGGAGCTCCTATGGGGCCACGATCCTCGTGACGGGTGTGCAGAAATGGCCCGAGGCCGCCATGCGCGCTTTGCTACTGGCGCCTTCGGTGGAGCTCCTATGGGGCCACGATCCTCGTGAGGGGTGTGCCGAAATGGCCCGAGGCCGCCACTTTGCGCAGCTTTGCCGAAATACTGGCGCCGTCGGTGGAGCTCCGATGGGGCCACGATCCGCGTGAGGGGTGTGCCGAAATGACCCGAGGCCGCCATGCGCACCGAAATTTGCTACTGGCGCCTTCGGTGGAGCTATGGGGCCACGATCCGCGTGAGAGGTGTGCCGAAATGACCCGAGGCCGCCATGCGCACTTTGCTACTGGCGCCTTCGGTGGAGCTCCTATGGGGCCACGATCCTCGTGAGGGGTGTGCCGAAATGGCCCGAGGCCGCCATGCGCATTTTGCTACTGGCGCCTTCGGTGGAGCTCCTATGGGGCCACGATCCTTGTGAGGGGTGTGCCGCCATGCGCACTTTGCTACTGGCGCCTTCGGTGGAGCTCCTATGGGGCCACAATCCTCGTGAGGGTGATGATGATGATGATGATGATGATGATGATGATGATGATGATGATGATGATGATGATGATGCGAGGAGGAGGGAGGGAGCAGTGGGAGGAGGAAGGCACGCGGGGCGCTGTCTTTTCAAAACGAGGACCCAACACCACAGGATGGTTGGGAAAAACAGGGTGCGAGCCCCGGGGGAAGCACTTCAATTGAAAAAAAAACAATGGTCACCAGAGAGGGGGATCAACAATAACTATTCTTCAATAATCAGAGTTCAACAAAAACAACAACAACAACAACAACAACAACAACAGCAACAGCAACAACAACAACAACATCAATCACATCTACTACTACTACTACTACTACTACTACTACTACTACTAACAGCAGCAACAACAACGACAATAACAACTATTATTACAACTACAACAACACAAATAACAACAACAATACATGTGACTGTTCGCTCGTATTTGCTCGCGTGCCATTCAACACGTATATCAGAAACGCTCGATACCAGCCTTCTTCGTCTTCTACCGTACTCCCTCAGGGATAGTTGTATTACCTGCAACGTATGGTCTCATCTTCGATCGTACCCCCGTGGGGGTACATCTTCCTCACGTGCCACGTGCAGTTGGCACAACCCTAAAACAGAGAAGGCGGGGAGAAGGGAAGAGACAAGGGGGAGGGAGAAGGACGGAGCACGGCAGAGGTTGGCAGGTGCGGGTGAAGAGCAGGAGCACAAGCGGCAGAACCAGACGGGCGGGTCGGGCGGGCGGACCCGAACGGGCAGGTCGGGCGGGCGGGGCCCAAACGGCCGAGTCGAGCGGGAGGGTCCCTGAACCGTCATGAGTCACGAGGAAATTTCAAGCGAGATCGCGATCCCCAAGTAAATCATGAGGGATTCCAGAGCGAGAGAGTAACTCCTGAGAGTTGGGGGCGCGGTGCCGCAATGAATTGCCAGGATGTCCCACGCGAGAGCACGATTTGTGCATAGATTGTGAGGGCGCCCCCCGCGAGAGTGCAAACTTGAATCAATTGTGAGGAGGTGTCAGGCGAGAGCCGCTGTCGTGCCAAACCAGGAGCCCAATGCACAATCTGAGGCGCAAGATTTTCCCTGTAAGAACAGGGTCGAGCCCTGGAAGGAGCCCTTCATGAAAAAACACAGTGGACAATGAGCAAGGGGGAATCAACAATAATCGAGAAACGAGAAATCAACGATGCCATCATACTCTTCTGGCATGGGTCCTTTGCAGGAACGTCCTCTTGCCCTCGTCCACTTGCCTCGGATCAGGGCCAACTGGAACAGGAGGATACCAGGGAGGCGGACAGGGGGCTGAGGAGGCCCAGGCGCTTATGAGGGGTAAGTCCAGCCCGCTCCTTCTTTCGCCCCCCGTCCGGCGCTCTTCCAAGGGGGAGCAAGCGGCGAGGGGGCGTGCCCCAGCCCCCCCAGCCCAAGTCCCCTCTGAGCCCTCCAGAGCGCCTCCTGGAACCTCCGAGAAGCATCGAAAACGTTAGAACAAAAACTCAGGTGACCGTGAACGGCCTCCGGGAGCCCCTCTCCCGGACCCTCCGGCGGTTGTCCTAGCACTTACAATCAAGATCCGCCAAGCATCAGACCTCGGCCACCCCCAGGGCACCACACTGACCTCCAGAAATAAAACAAACCAGCGGGTAAATACGAAATCCTTCCCATCAGCCCCCCTTCCTACCCGATTATCATCTTCCTCATCTACCTCCTCGTCCTCATCCTCATCCTCATCATCATCATCATCATCATCATCATCATCATCATCATCATCATCATCATCATCATCATCATCATCATCATCATCATCATCATCATCATCCCCGCCCCACACGCTAAAAACTAGCATCAAACATTACGAAACCCTTGCACCCCCTGCTACAACTCCCGTCCTTCCCCTCCCTCCCCCTCTCCCCCCTCGTCGGTATCCTCCTCATCGTTATCCTCCTCGTCCTCCTTGTCCTCGTCCTCCTCGTCCTCCTCGTCCTCATTGTCCTCGTCCTCCTCCTCCTGCTCCTCCTCAACCTCCTGCTAATACTACTACTACTACTACTACTACTACTACTACTACTACTACTACTACTACTACTACTACTGCTAGTACTACTACTACTACTACTACTACTACTACT
>CAUYUJ010020204.1:0-5000 GCA_963575745.1 Prorocentrum cordatum
GATGACCGCAAACACGAACTGAAGCAATGACGCAATGAAGCCAGCGAGCAAGGCAGCATGGAAGCAGGGACGCAATTTTGCAAGCGAGCAAGCGAGTCAGCACGCACGCAATGAATCGGTTGGTCAAGCAAGCAAGGAGGCAAGCCGGCAGCGAAGCACGCAACCACGCACACAACAACGTAGATAAGAAGCACGCAACCAGCCATTGATGCAAGGAAACGCGAACGTAAGCAACCGCGCACGCAGTGACAGCAAACGCACTGAATTGAGCGAATGGTATAAACGCGACCTCAAGCAAGCGTTCACGGAACTGAGCAAGGCAGCAACAATTATAGCACGTTGTCACGTAAGCAAGGGATGATGACGTAATGATGCAAGCTCGCGCGGAAGTGTGTAAGTCGTGTTTTCCGTCGCGGATTCGGCGAACGCACACGTCGGTAGGGTTGGATCGGGATGCGAAAGAGCAACGTTGCATTTGTACACGGGCGAAGGCAGGAAGCAATTGGAAGCGTGTAAGCAGTGAAGGGAACAATCAAGCACGCACCTAAGGAGCCAAGTATGCGAGGGAGCAGCCAACCAACGACGCAATCAAGCAATCATGAAGCGAGCAAGCAAGCACGACTTTTTCGTCGGCGGCGAGGCAGAGGCAATCCGCACCAGCGACAGAGCAAAGCAGAGGCACTGTTAAGCTAAGTGTCTGGCGTGCAAGAGCGGAAGGAGGGCAACGGGGCCGCGGGCGGAAGGGGAGTGAGCAAGCAAGGCACGACGCAACACAATGAACATGGACACGAGCAAGTGCACAATGCAGCAACACGGCGAGGATGCGAGCAAGCAGGCAATGAAGCGATGAAGAGAGCTAGCAAGCAAGTTTGACTAGGCACTCCGACTGTTTCCTTAGGATGATTTCGTATCCATCCCAGTTGCTCTTATAGGCTCCTGGGGTTCACATGGGCTGCTGTGTATTCTTATGGGTTCCTACGTGCTCGTCTCTTCTGTGCTGCTGTATGTTCGCCTGGATTTCGACGGAGCCCAACTGTCCCCTTCGAATTCCTCAAGACTGTAATTGACTATTCGATTCGCCTGGATAAAGTATTCCTATGTCGAATTGCATGTCTGAAGTGCGTATTTCTATATATACATAGATATTCCCCGGCACGGGCCAGCAGCAACAGGAGGAGGCGGGGCAGGACCCTGTCTCAAACCATCTCTGCGCATCCGAGGCGGATGCACATGTATCTGGGATGCAGGAGCAAACACCCCCAGAAGGGAGGTTGAATCTTCAAGGAGGAGGCGTGCGCGCTTTAGGGAGTAGAACGAGGAGGTGGCTGGGGAGAAGCAGCGGGAAGGAGGAGGAGGAGGAGGCGGAAGCGGAGGAGAACCGGGATGGAGTGGGAGAAGTAGTGGGAAGGAGGAGGCCAGGGAGGAGCAGGAGGAGGAGGAGGAGCAGGAGGAGGAGGAGAAGGAGGGGGAGGAGGGGGAGGAGGGGGATGGATGATGATGAAGAGATGATAATAATATGATGGATGATGTGATGAGGAGATGAACGGATTCTTCGTAGTGATGACTGATTAGGCGTGCTTCGTAGATTTAGGATTAGGAGCCATGAGAGAGGAGGAGGTGCAGCGGGAACGGCGAACAGCGGGAAGGCGGAGGTCAGAGAGGAGGAGGAGGAGGAGGAGGAGGAGGAGGAGGAAGTTGGGACATATTCAGGAGCAGTCTTGGGAGGAGCAGGCTGGGGAGAGGGGGGCCCGCGCGAGATCGGCTACGGGGACCAGACGGTCTACTCGAAAGCAGGACGCCCGAGCCGGCTCCGCCGCACCTATTCTCTCCCGTATCTGCCGCCCCCGAGGGCGGAGGCCGAGCGAGGGAGCCCAGGCAGAGAACGACGAAAGGAAACAAGGACGAAGAGAAAATGGGAAGGTGGATGAGGATGAGGAGGAGGAGGAGGAGGAGGAGGAGGGAGGTGGAGGAGGAGAGAGGAATAATGAATAGTATTCCTGTTGGTAACGGTGCTGAGTACGGTGGTGCATCATATGACCTATGACTATGCTGCTGATGCCGTTGATGCTGCTGATGCTAATGATGTTCCGACAGGCAGGCAGGTAGGCAGACAGACAGACATAAGCCATATTCCGAAGTCTTGCGACATGACAAGAAACGGAGTGCGATAGTCGCAGTTCGGCATGGGCTCCTGTGTTGGGCATGATCGAAATGTTGCCTTGTGGTCCCCACAACCTGTTCAGCAGGCAGAGCAAGTCGTAGCCCTTGTCGGGATCACGGATGCCACAGTTCTGCGATGTCCGAGAATGGTCAACCTGTATGTGACCATGGTTTCACTACTACTGAACAATTTGGCACGCTCTGGAAACGGAGTTATGACGGGCTCCGCGGAGTCAGCGTTAAAAGATGCCGATCGTTCCGTACTGAGCCGGGCCGGACGCTTCTTTTTCCACCAGTTAGCGGCTACAAATCGGCACCACCCAAACATGGGTACCATGACTGCGTCGGCCACGCAAAGGCGACGAGGCGGTCGCATACTGGGCGTAAAGGAAGGCGATGTACTGCAAGATTTGTTGCTTCACGTTGAGGTCGGACGTGCGCCTCCGACAAAGGTACATCAGTTATAGGAAAAAATCCTGGAGGCCTCGCGCAGCGCGCAGTAGTTGTATCATTTAGTCCACACGCCAGCTCCGTAAGCTATGGGTCGACGTTCGCGCGGCGATGCTCCAGCGTCAGTCCGTTGGAAACCCGACGTAATTCCGACGTGCTCCGACGTGAACCCGACGCAAGTCCGACGTGGATCCGACTCACATCGGATTTTCAAGTTGCTGCGCGAGGCCTCCAGGATTCGTCCTACATATAGTACTAGTGCGTCCTCATGCGTCCCAGCGAATGCTGTCCGTGCGGCTGGCCCTCCCGTCGGGGGTGGGTGTCCGCTTGTGCACGTGCAGGCAGCTGACGGCAGGTCATCTGCATCGCGATATCTTCTCACTCGGCGGCTCGTGATGCGAAGGGCAAGCACGCGAGCTATGACCATGCTGATGAGTTGTTTTCGTTGAAGGAAACATGTGGATGAAATCCTATTTTAGCCGATGGGCCCAGCTCGACTTGAATCCTATTTTGATTCGATCTACCTGTAATAGAACCCTACTATAGCTAGGTCAAGCAATATTCGACGCTTATTGAGGTTCGATCGAGCTCGGTCGTCGTCGTCGTCGCCGCCGCCGCCGCCGCCGTCGTCGTCGTCGTCATCGTCGTCGTCGTCGTCGTCGTCGTACTCGTACTCGTACTCGTATTCGTCGTCGTCGTCGTCGTCGTCCTCGTCCTCGTCTTCGTTTTCGTCCTCGTAGTCGTCGTCGTCGTCGTCGTCGTCGTCGTCGTCGTCGTCGTCGTCGTCGTCGTCGTCGTCGTCGTCGTCGTCGTTGCACGACGGCGCCGGCGCTGGCGCTCGCCGTCGCTGGTTGCCACTGGGGACGGGGGGGGGGGCGGCTATGTGACCCACTCCCTCAGGGGGGTGGCAGGTTCGAACCCTCCCTCCGATAGAGCGCGCGCGTGGGGCCCGATAGACTAAAAGGGGGGCCCCAGCTTGAAGCTACCCCCCTCCCCCCTTCCTTGCTAAAGGGGGGGGGAGCTTCGGAAGCCCCCCCCACCTCCCCCCTTTTAGTGGTTCGGAAAGGGGGGGGGGGCTTCCAAGCTACACCCCCCCCTCCCTCCCTTTAATTGAGCCGGGGTGAGCCACCCCCCCTTTGAAAGGGGGGGGGGCTTCGGAAGCTACCCCCCCCCTCCCTTTTCGTGGCCGGAAAGGGGGGGGCTTCCAAGCTACCCCCCCTCCCTCCTTTTAATGGAGCTGGGGTGAGCCACCCCCCCCTTTGAAAGGGGGGGGCTTTGGAAGCCCCCCCCCCCCTCCCTCTCCTTTTGTGCAAAAGGGGGTGGGGCTTGAAGCCGCCACCCCTTCCCCCCTATGGCCTCCCACCCCCTGTAGCCATCGCCCTCACCTTTCGCTCCATAATTCCCGCCCCTTCTCCTCCTCCTCGTCTCCTTTGCCTCCTCCTTCTTCCTCGTTCCTCCTCAACCTCGTCTCATCATACATCGTCATAATCAGCATCAGCATCAACATCATCAGCATCATCAGCATCATCAGCATATCATCATCATCATCATCATCATCATCATCATCATCATCATCATCATCAAAACGTCATATCATATAATAATCATATCATATTGTCATATCATATCATTCATATCATCATCATATCATATCATATCATATCATATCATCATCATCATCATCATCATCATCGTACTCCCCCGCGGGTCCTTCCGTTCCGTTCCTCCTCCTCCTCCTCGGTTTTCTCCTCCTCCTCCTCCATTTTTCCGTCCTCCTCCTCCTCATCATCATCCTCTTCTTCCTCCTCCTCCTCCTCCTCCTCGTGATCCTCCTCCTCCGTTTCCCCATCCTCTTCCTCCTCCTCCTCCCTCTCCTCCTCCTCCTCCTCCTCCTCCTCCTCCTTCTCCTCCTCCCCCTCCGCCTCCCCCATCCTCCGCCTCCTCCTCCCCCAGCTGGCCGCCGTCTTACACGAACACTGCCAAACCCGACGGGCTGGCGTTCTCCGAATTACACTTCGTGCAACTTTCGGGGGGGAATAGTATTTTTCCCAACCCTCCTTGGTTGGGTATTCGTTTTGAATAGAGCAGTGTGGTCTCCACTTCCTCCTTCCCGTCCCGTCTCCCTCTTGCCTCCTCCTGTCTTGCCTGCGGGGGGCTGCGATCTGTGAAACTGTCGCCACTTTCGAGGCCTGTTGGGGGGCCCAGCACAGTGACGCCACACGCAGATTCACATTAGACCTCGCCATCCCTGGGGGGCTGCGAACTGTGAAACTGTCGCCACTTTCGAGGCCTGCTGGGGGGCCCAGCACAGTGAGGGCCACGGGCTGATCCAAATTAGACCTCGCCATCCCTGGGGGGCTGCGATCTGTGAAACTGTCGCCACTTTCGAG
>CAUYUJ010020204.1:10000-12500 GCA_963575745.1 Prorocentrum cordatum
CAGTAATAGTTGTAGTCGTAGTCGTAGTTGTAGTCGTAGTCGTAGTCGTAGTCGTAGTCGTAGTAGTAGTAGTAGTAGTAGTCGTAGTCGTAGTGGTAGTAGTGGGAGTGGTAGTAGTGGTAGTAGTGGTAGTAGTAATAGTCGTAGTCGTAGCCGTAGTCGTAGTGGTAGTAGTTGTATTCTTAGTAGCAGTACTTTTTGTGATTCGCAATGGTAGTTTTAGCATTGAAGCTAGTAGTAGTAGTAGTAGTAGTAGTAGCAGTAGTAGTCTGTATTGTATTGCTTGTGTTACTGGTATTGTTTGTATCAGTATTAGTATAATTAGTAGTATTATGAATAGTAGTAGTACTAGTAGTAGTAGTGGTATCAGTAGTCGCAGTAGTAGTCGTAGTCGTAGTCATTGTCGTAGTAGTAGTAGTAGTAGTAGTGGTGGTAGTAGTCGTCGTAGCCGTAGTCGTAGTCGTAGTCGTAGCCGTAGCCGTAGTAGTAGCAGTAGTAGTCGTAGTAGTAGTAGTAGTAGTAGTAGTAGTAGTAGTAGTAGTAGTAGTCGTAGTCGTAGTCGTGGTCGTAGTAGTAGTCGTAGTAGTAGTAGTAGTAGTAGTAGTAGTAGTAGTAGTATTAGTAGTAGTAGTAGTAGTCGTCGTCGTCGTAGTCGTATTCGTACTCGTAGTAGTAGTAGTAGTAGTAGTAGTAGTAGTCGTAGTCGTAGTCGTAGTCGTAGCAGCCTAGTCGTAGCAGTCGTAGTCGTAGTCGTAGCCGTAGTCGTAGTAGTAGTCGTAGTCGTAGTCGTAGCCGTAGCCGCAGTCGTACTCGTAGTCGTAGTCGTAGTCGTAGTCATAGTCGTAGTCGTAGTCGTAGTCGTAGTCGTAGTCGTAGTCGTAGTAGTAGTAGTAGTAGCAGTAGTAGTAGTAGTAGTAGTAGTAGTAGTAGTAGTAGTACTAGTAGTAGTCGTAGTCGTAGTAGTCGTAGTAGTCGTAGTAGTCGTAGTAGTAGTAGTAGTAGTAGTAGTAGTAGTAGTAGTAGTAGTAGTAGTAGTAGTAGTACTAGTAGTAGTAGTAGTAGTAGTAGTATGAGCATTCGAATACGTGTCATCCGGGGGCCCGAAAGGGCTCTCTAGACTCCGGGGCCCCTCGACGGGGTGGTGATCACACCGTCTGGGGAGTCGGCGGGGCTTCTGGGTCCTCCCTCGCCATCTTCCCTGTGCGGATTCGCGCCTGCTGCCCCTCGTTCCATTCGTGCAGTGTCACTTCCTCCCCCCCCCCCTCGTTCCCTCCCTCCCCCTTTCCTCCCCCCCCTTTCCTCCCTTCCCCCCCCCCCTCGCTCCTCCCCCCCCCCTCTCCCTTCCTCTCCCCTTCCCCCCCCCCCTCCCTCGCCTCGTCCTCCTCCCTTTCGTGTGCCCCGCCGGCCCCCCGAGACGCCGCGCCCTCTCGGCCAGCAGGGCCCCCCCGCCCCCCCGCAGGCGTTCTCCGAGGTCTCCCAGAGCCGGGTCGAGTCGGTCGGCCGCCGCCGCGGCTCCCGCGCCCGCGCCGCTGCGTGGTGCGCGCGCGCGCCCTCGTGTATTGAGGATCGACGTCGGCGGCGGCGATGGCGGCGACCGACGGCGGCGACGACGCCGCCGCAGTCTGCCGCGCGTGCTGCCGGGAGCTCGGCGCCGCGCCGCCACGGCGGGAGGCGGCGCGGGGAGCTGGTCGGGCTCCGGGTGGGCCTCCGGAGGATACCCGAGGTCCCCAGGGGATGCCTGTCCTGAGGGTGCCTGAGGTTCCCAGGGGAGTCCTCAGGATGCCTGAGGTTCCCAGGGGATTCCTGAGGTTCCAGAATCCCATCGGATCCCTGAGGATGCCTGAGGTTCCCAGGGCATTGATCCCTCGGGACTCCCGAGGCTTCTTCCGAGGATGCCCTGGGTCTCCTCGGGAGGCCTCGGGAGCTTCGGGCCCCAAGGAGCGTTCTCGTGTGGGCTCGTGCCCAGACCACCCTTCCCGTCGCGGCAAAACAATCGCGGCGGAAACCGGATGGCCATCTTCGGCCTCTGGGTCAAGCAGCTGCGCAGCGCCGCCCCGACCTTCCCACGGGCCCATCAGAGCATCTACCGAGAGCCTCTTTTTCGGGGGTGGACAGACCTCCTACCCTGACACGTCGATTGGCGAATTGGCCGTTCTCGGTTCGCGAGAGGGCGCCGCGGCCGTCGCTTTTGCGGGTCCAGGTCCGTCGGTTTCGGTCCCAGGCCGTTTGCACTAAGGGGAGGTTTACTAAAGGGATGTTTGTCCACCGCCGATTCTTAGATTGCATGACATGTTGTCAGAAGATGTTTGGTTGATGCCGTCTTGTTCTAATACACCATCCTCAGCTCTGAGAACATGGGTTGTGCGCTGGCAGAACATCCTATGGTTCGAAGAACACGTCGCGGTTGGCCTAGAGGCTACAGGAATGCCGGGACGGTCGGTCCTTGCTCAATTCTTGTCCATGTTTCATGTTCCGGGACGATCGAAATCGGTACCGAAAG
>CAUYUJ010020204.1:17219-31727 GCA_963575745.1 Prorocentrum cordatum
CTACTACTACGATTTCTATCTAACTAGTACTGCGATTTATACTACGACTACTTCTACTACTCCTACTACGACGACGCCTATACTACTACGACTACTACTACTACTACTACTACTTTACTAGTACCACTACTACTACTACTACTACTACTACTACTACTACTACGACTACTACTACTACTACTACTACTACTACTACTACTACTACTACTACTATTACTACTGCTTCTAAGATCACTACTACTACGTCTACGACTACCACTACTTCTGCTGCTGCTACTACTACTGCTATTACTACTATACTACCACTACTGCTACTACTACTACTACAACTACTACTAATAATAATAATACTACTGATACTACTTCACTACTCTTACGACTACTACTACTGCGACGACGACGGCGACGGGACGACGACTACTACTACTACTACTACTACTACTACTACTCCTACTCGTACTCGTACTCGTATTACTACTACTACTACTACTACTACTACTACTACTACTATTTCTACTACTACTACTACTACTTCTACTACTATTACTACTACGACTACGACTACGACTCCTACTACGACTACTACGACGGCTGCTACGACTACTACTTCGACTACTACTACGACTTCTACTACTACTACTTCTACTTCTACTACTACTACTACTACTACTACTGCTACTACTACTACTACTTCTACTACTAGTACTAGTACTAGTACTAGTACTACTACTACTCTTACTACTACTCTTACCACAACTACTACTACTACTACTACTACTCTACTACTACTACTACTACGACTACCACTACTACCACTACCACTACTACTACTACTACTACTACTACTACTACTACTACTACTACTACTACTACTACTACGACTACGGCTATTACTACGACTACGGCTACGACTACTACTACTACTATTACTACTACTACTACTACTCCTACTACTACTACTACTACTACTACTACTACTACTACTACTACTACTACCACTACTTATGCCTCAGGAGGAGGGTGAAGGCGGAGGAGGAAGAGGAGGAGGAGGAGGCGGAGGAGGAGGAGGAGCAGGAGGAGGAGGAGGAGGAGGAGGAGGAGGTTTTTGGACCAGTCCTACTCACCGTCGAGTGAAGAGGGGGGACCAAAACAAACGACCTTTCGCGGTTATGGGGGTGGCTAAGACCGTGGCGTCGCTCGGACTCGTGCATGTTTTTGGAGCGAGGACCATCGAGGAGCATCCTGGATCCTCTTTCGAAAACAGATTCGCGCGAAGCAGGACGATGCACAGGTGATGGACGCCCGAGCGATGGCAAGCGAGGGGGGTGATGATTGCGGGGGGGGGGGCAGAAATTATGGCCGGGGCCACGGTACCTCCCCGGATTTCAGTACGTCCCGTGGCACCCCCCTCGTCCGCGCTCACGCCTCGGGCCACGGTCTGTGACCCCCCCCTCCTGGACGCCACTCCCCGCGGGGCGTGCCCCCCCCCCAAGCCTGACTGGCCCTCCAGACCCGCAGACCTGTCAGCGCCGTCGGAGCTTCCCGAAGCATGGGCGAGGGCTTGAGCGCAAGATGCCTCGGTGCTGCTCGAGTTCAGTCGGGCGCGCCCCTCCACAGGAGGAGCACTCAAACACGATAAAAAATAGTCTGGGGGCGACGTTTCAGGACTTTTGGCACTTCTTCTGAAACTATGTTTCCAGTGGTCTTGCAACATCCGCCTGTAGGGGGAGGACACGCCCGACCTCCTACGTGTGTGCTGGTCTGCCCCCCCCCCCCCCACCCCACCCCACTGGAGGTTCGGGGCAGGCCACCGTCAGCGAGCAAAGAACGGTATAACATAAACTTTTTCGCTGTCGGGGGCGCCTGTCCCTGGGCGGCTGGAAAGTTTATCCCTTTACGGTGCCACCGTAAGGGTATACGCTTTCCAGCCGCCCAGGGACGGGCGCCCCCGACGGCGAAAGAGCGTATTTCGTACCGCTCTTCGCCCGTGAGCCCCGCCGATCCCGGCCGGGCGCCAGGTCGACCTGATGCGGGACGCCAACGGGTGGGCCACGGGGGAGTCCGTGGTCGTGTTCAGCAGCATGCCCCGCCCCCCCCCGCCGCGCCCGGCCCGCGGCAGGCGTGCGGCGCGCCGGGGGCGAGGATCGTCGGGAGGAGGAAAAACACACAGACCACAATGAATCGTCGAGTGCCCTAAAAATATCGAAAAATATGGGCAGTGGGGGGAAGACAAGAACCCAGAAGATGTGTGAAAAGATGGGGAAGCCGGTTATTTGTGTGCATTTGTTTGTGTGTCCCAGGGCCCCTTCAGATCGGGCTGGACGAAAGGGTAGGACAGGGAAGGGGGGGGGGTACGAAAGCTGCTGCACGCAGATGGTTTCCGCACCTCCGCCAGGCCCATTCCTCGATGCACGGTCGCCTCCTGGCGCCAGGAAGCGCCAGGAAAACCAGGTACGCGAGCCGATTCTCTACCCTACCCTGTGCTATCCTACCCTTCTGTCTCCCCAGAGAGGAGGGGGACCCTTTCTTCTTGTGATCGTAACCCCCATCACGGAACCCCGCGCGTATATTCTATGTTTTCGGGTTTTTGTTCATTCCGCCGTTCTGTTGTTTTATCCTCTACCGCTGCGCACTGAGGTCCTCGCAACAATTTGCTGCCTTCTGGCGTAGGTCGGTACGTATCGCAGTTTTCCAGCATTAGAGAAACGCAACAGCTTAATTTACTTTGCTCATGTAACAAAACTTGTTTGAAAACCCAGGACGCATCAACGCTGTTGTACTACACCCCTCCAAACTTCCTCTTCAAAAGGTCCCAGCGATAATTAAGTCTTCTTGCGGGAAGTGCCACGTTCACAGACAACCATCTGAGAGTCCCCGATCGTGCCAAAACGCAATCCTGGGACGTCAACTCCGCGAATCAACATGACTGTTGCGGTCCGGCAATCCTCAACCGTGCCAGAACATCATTCCCGGGACTTCAACCTTACAAACCCTTGAAAGTGTGCAAGCCTTTTGAATCCGAAAGCGCGCGGCGCCGGGTGAGAGCCACATTCTGAAAAGGAAGCGCCCTCAGTCTTGGGAGCTGCTGCAAGCTTTTGCAACGAGTGTGCGCGGCGCTGTCGCGAGAAGCCACATTTTGGAAAGGGCCCGTCTTCCATCATTGAAAGTGCTGCAGTTTTTCCAGCACGAGGGTGCGCGACGCTGAGGCGAGAACTGCATGTTGAAAGCCACCCGCCCTCCATGCTTGCAAGTCTTGCAAGTTTCAAGCTTCGGAATCGGGAGCGGTGAGGGCGTCTCAGACGACCGCGCCCAGCCCGCCCTGCGGCCACGCGTGCGCGTGCGACAGGAGGAGCCGTTTTTGTTGTGTTGTTGTTGCGCCAGAGAGAGCACCAAGCAGGGGATGCCCTGCAGTGCTCGCACGCACTCCACGCCTGCCGCCTTTCCCATCTATGTCCCGCACGATCTGCCTCTGCGGTATCGTAGGTATGTGCAGCCTGTCGCCGTTTGCGTGGTATGCCATAGCATCTCGCTCTGCACTCTATGGCCCCAGGCCGATTCTCTACTGCATTCGCTTTCGCCATATAACCGATGTACACAGAGCAGATGCACGTATCGATATAGACTGTGTGCATGTATACATGTATACATATGTATGCATGTATGTGTGTATATATGTATGTATGTATGTATGTATGTATGTAGGTAGGTAGGTAGGTAGGTAGGTAGGTAGGTAAGTAGGTAGGTAGGTAGGTAGGTAGGTAGGTAGGTAGGTAGGTGGGTGTGTATGTATGGATGCATGCATGTATGTATGTATGTACATGTACATGCACCTGTATACATGTTTGTATATGTACGTGTGTACGTGTATGCGTGTATACGTGTATATGTATATGCCTCTGCATGTGTATGCATATATGGTTATGTGACTGTGAATGTGTATTCGTGTATCGGTGCATGTGAAAATGTGCATGTGCATGTATATGTGTATGTATATATGTATGTGTAAGTATATGCACGCGTCTGAATGTATGTGTACATGCATGCATGCATGTAAGTATGTATATGTGTGTATAGTCCCTTTCGACATGCTTGCAATCTGCGGTGGTGGGGCCATCCCCCCCCAAAAAAACGGGACCCCCTCTGGGCTTTCCGGGGCTCCTGGGAGCCCCTGCTGGGCCCCGGCATCAGACCCAAACCGGTGAAGGCGGCCCAACGGTCCCGCGGCCCCGCGAGAGGCCCGAGAGGCCCAGCCATTCACCAGACGCCCGACGACGACCCACAGAAGACCCCCACAAGAGGCATTCGAAACGCAAGGAAGCAGTCCTGTCCAATGTAATCTGAGTTTGGGGATGCGCTGTTCTTCGGTCTGGGGACCGCCCAGGACGCCAGAACATCGCCCCAAGCTTACCCCAAAGGGCGTCCAGGCAGGCCAAGGGAGCCCCAAGACGTCCCAACAGGGTCCTCAGATGGCCCGAAGAGTGCCCAATGATGGCCCCCAGAAAGAACCCAGGAGGCTTCCAGAAGGTCCCAAGTAGCCTTCAAACACTTTCGTGAGGCCCCCAAGAGGCTCTCCAAGTAGTGGCTTCCGTAAAAAGAGCGAAGGAGGATGGGACACATTCGCAGGGTAGGGCGATACTGATCAAGAGGAGGGAAGTATGAGGGAAGGATAGCGCATAACATATTAGTCATCGCTAAAGTTGCAAGTTGATGTTCCTGTCCTTCCGCCTGCATGCCAGACATGAGGACCAAGGTGCGTGGCGCGAAGTGCGAGTGCAGCCTTGTGTATATTTACAATAGATGTATACACTGTATGTTATATCTATATTTGTATGATGTATATTCAGTGTTTGTGTATGTGTGTGTCTCTCTCTCTCTCTTCTCTGTCTCTCTCTCTCTCTCTCTTTCCATGTGTCTCTCTTCTCTTATCTCTATACCCTACGTCGCCCGATGCTTTCTGATATGTACTCGCTACATGTGCTATGGGCCATCTCACTCTGGCGTACCCTCCCATCCATCTTTTTTTATGACAGTGGTCGCAAATTGTTGGTGTACACAATAAGTCACATACATTACTAAGTTAAAGCATGTGTATACGACCTGTGTTTTAATCAGATGCACCATTATGTTGCTATAGACTCCGCCTCGCCTTCTCTCCCTCATACGCTTTGCTGCCATGCTCATCCCGCGTGCCCTCGAGAGTCGACCTGCCCTCTATTCTCCAACCTCCGTTCTCCGCCCCCTCTGCTTCCCTGTGGGTCCTGCTCGCCCCCCCGGGACCCGGAGCCCGGAGCCTTCGAGACCGGCCGCCCACGGAGAGGAGGGGGACTGGAGCCGAACGCCTATCGCACCTCCGAGCCCGGCCGCCCGCCGAGATCGCCCCCGCCATCTTTCGCGTCATCGTTTAGGACTCGCTCGCAGTGCAAGCTTTGGCGGGGGATTTGTTGTTGTTCTCACTGAGCTTTGCTGGGGGATTTGTTGTTGTTCTCACTGTCTGTTCAGTCACCCTGTTTTTGTTGTTTCTCTCTCTCTCTCTCTCGCTCTTTCTGCCTGTCTTCGTGTGTTTGCTCCTACCTACAGTCTCAAGTCAGTGTCCCTCCGGTTTCTCGCCCTGTCTCTCTTTACATTTCTCTCCCTCTCTCTCGCTCTCGCTCGCTCGCTTGCCCTCTCGCTTGCCCTCTCTCTCTCTCTCTCAATTTCTCTCCCTTTTCTCGTTTCTGTCACTAATACGGCATTAGCATATGCTCAAGAATTTGCAACATGTGTGAATACATTGTTCTCAGCCATGATATCTCTAATTATTGTTGCCCTTCACGATATGGCATGCACTCTTCTGTTTTTGTGTGTTGTGTATGTGTTCTACCATCCGGACCGTGGCCGCAAAGACCTGGGCATTTGGCCGCAACCAAAAACTCGAAGACCCGGTGAACTTATGACGCTGGGAACGCCAGACCTAGAACACAGAAGCCGCGAACTTGGCCGCCCGTCGAAATCGGCCTGGAACCCGGAACTTGGGACGAGGAGCCCAGGAGCCTGGACTCCGACCGAAATCAGCGCCGTACGTTCGTCGATTTTTCTAAGACCCACTGGACCCCTTCAGTGCAAGCTTTACTTCAGGAGTGAGGCAAAAGGATGGAAGAAGCAAAAAGGACGGCGGCGTCCACGCGGGCGAGAGGAGGGGGGAGGGACGGTGAGGAGGAAGAGGGGGGGACGGGGACGGGGGTGGAGGAGGCGCAGGGGGACAGGGCAACCGACTTTGAACAACATCCTTCTTCCCGAGTCCTCTCTGCAAAATTCGTTACAATCGTCCCCAGTCGTTACGGAAAGCGCTCCCTGAAAAGACGAATGCCATCTGGGCGGTTCAGTCAGGCCAGAACTTTGCTTTGAAAAGAATTGTTCCACTCCTTTCTTCATATACGAAGGGCGAATACGGAGGATCGTAAAGTTCGAAGCAGGGCACCAGCTTACTAGTTTAAACAAGGGCCGCGATAGGATATGCTATTTTAAGAAGAGGTCGTTTCCCACCCATGCAGCTTCTAGACACAATCGATGAGGATGTCTCTTTGAAGTCGAGCAGCCCCTCCACATGTGGATGCATTGGAAGTGTTAAAGGTAAGTCTGCGCGGCGCTGGGGCTAGAGACACAGATTTTGAACCGCACGCATCCTAGCAGTTGCCGGAAACTTGTACCACAAGTGCTCGCGGGGCTGAGGCGCGAGCCAAATATTGAAGACGGTTGTCCCTCCATCCATGCAGCTATTGGAAATTCGTAAGCCAAATGCGCGCGCCGTTAAAGCTATAACCGCATTTGGAAAACAGCCCGCCGTCTACCCGTGCAGCTATTAGAAATTGTTGACGCTTCGCGCATCCCCATCCAGAAACAACATCAAGGCGAGTTGCCCTGATCAAGGATGTAGCATGCAGTCACGCTCTGGGAGCCTCTCGGAGGCATCTTGGGGCCATCGTGGGGCAATCTTGTGGCCCTCTTGGGGCCATGTGGAAAGCCCTTCGGGCTCTCTTGGGGCCCTCTTGGGCTCTCTTGGGGCCCTCTTGGAGGCCTTGGGTGCTTCTTGGGGCCCTCCTGGGGGCCATCGAGCCCTCGGACGCCAGAAACTGCACTCCATGGGGTCCTCTTACGGCTCTCTTGGGCGCTCGTGTGGCCATCGTGGGCCCATCTTGGGCCCGTCTTGGGCCTCTCTTGGGCCACCTTGGAGCCATCCCGAGGCCTCAAGAGTCCACTGTGAGCGCACAGGCGAGCATGCACAGAACCGTACAGATTTGGGCAGGGTGTTGTCCTCTCGGAGGGGTCTTCGGGAGACGCCTTGGCCACTAAACTGTCCTTGCACGGTCATGGCGCCGCATGGAGGGCCACCTTCCAGTGGCAACCGACGACGGCAAGCGCCGGCGCCGTAGAGCAGCGACACGATGACGACGATTGATCTCAGTAGGATACTATTAATGCTTGGTCGAGCCGTATGATGATATTAGAGCTAGGTCGAGCCTTGTAAGGATTCAGGTAGAACTGGATCCAGCTATTGTAAGGTTCTAATAATTCTAGACCGAGCCCGATTGGGATGTTATCAGCGCTGGATCCAGCTACATCAGGATTCTATCATATTTGGATCGAGCCCGACTGGGAAGCTACTAAAGTGGGGTCCAGCTGTAGTCGGATTTGATTGGAGGTCAATCGATCCTGAATCGGGTTTTATTCGGGGGAGGGGGGGGGCGTCCGATCCCCCCCCCCTGGACAGGGCGCCCCCCCTCCAATTTCGACCCCCCCTTCTGGAGGGGATAGGGGGTGCCCGGTTAGAGAGGCCGGTGTCCGGGGGGGGAGGGGGGTTCCCCTGGCGATTCAATTGTTTCGGGCGGGGGGGCGGCTCCGACGTGTCCAGGTATTTGTTGATTGGAGGCTCCACGTTCCCAAGTTGGGCCATCTCGTGTGATCTCGGAAGCCATCTTGAGCTACCTGGGCCCCCCTTTTGGCCATCTTGGACGCTCCAACGATCCCCGACCAGGCCCACCCAGACCCAGGGAGAGGGGGAAGGGGGAGAGGCCTCCCACAGGAAAGAGGAGGTTGGAAGAGCTGACTCGCTAAACCGCAAGCGCCCATGGGGGCTGATGGCATCTCGGAAACTGCGGGGAAGTCTTAGGCGACGCCCGGCCCGCCCGAACGTCTCGTTTGGTGGTGCGCTGATGGGGACGCATCGTGACAGGAAAGGGATGGAAGATTATGGTTGAAGATGTTAATCTAAGTCGGGCATGTCCCTCTACAGGAGGAATATTCAAAAATAGCCTGGGGACGATTTTTCTGTTATATGTTGATTATTTCCGACTGTTCTTGAATATGTTTGAATATGTTTAACGTTTCGTCCACAATCCGCCTTTAGGGGGACATGCCCGATGTATTATTAATATGATATGTTCTTCGAGCGTGCGTTTTTGGATGGCGCCCGGATGCCTTCAAGAGGCCTCCCAGGGATCTCCGGAGGTCCTCCACGGGCTTCCGGGGACATCTGCAGGAGAAGAGGAGCAGGGGACGGCGAGGAGGAGGCGGACGCGAGTGAAGACGTGGAGGGGGGCGGCGAGGAGGAGGGGGAGGACCAGGAAGGTGGGGGGTGGGCTTAGGCGACCCGTCCTCCTCCTCCTCCTCCTCCTCCACCTCCTCCTCCTCCTTCTCCACCTCCTCCCTCCTCCTCCTCCTCCTCCTTCTCCTCCTCCTCCTCCTCTTCTTCCTCCTCCTCCTCCTCCTCCTCCATCTTCTCCTCCCCCTCCTCCACATCCTCCTCCACATCCTCCTCCACATCCTCCTCCACATCCTCCTCCGCCTCCTCCGCCTCCTCGGGTCGCCGACGGCCCCGGGGAAACTGTGCACAGGAGGGGGCGGGCCATACGCCGCACTTGCTGCTAGCCTCAAAGAGCCCAGTACGCGTTCGAGGAGGCCTCATACTCTCTTGCCGGCGGCGGTTACGCCGCCGCCCACGTACGCTGCAGGTTGGTGCCTCGCAGCTTGCTCAAGAAAAAGGAGGTGGCGGGGGCGGAGGAGGCAAGCGGAAGAGGGGGGAGGAACAGCGAAATGGGAGAGGAGGGGGGGGCAGGAGGGAGGAGAAGGGAGGAAGGTGTTCGTGGCTCCGGGAGGCGTTCCAGACCTGACGAGTGGGCCGATTTACGCGGATACGTGGCGCAGAGTCGTTTGCTGCCCAGTCTACGGGGCGCTGTCCGTTGCATTAGTTTCCAGCCATCGGGCCGTAGTAGTCCTAGGGAAATCAGACGGTAGCTGAAACCACGGAGGGTGTTGTTCACCCTGCAATCGTTTGGTCAATGCCGTTCAGCGGTTCTAACACGAGGTGGACAATTTGGTTGAGCGTACCCCGTTCTCGAATTCACTTGCTGGTTCCATCTATCAACGCGCTGAAGGAAAGTGCCATATGCAGGGTGAGGTTATGCGTGGGTGGCTGTATTCCCCATTGGTGGGGGCACGGGAGATCGATTGAGCAAGGGGGCTAGGGAAAGTAGATGGATTTGGTATACCATGGATGGCGATGCACATAGTGATTCCAACCAGAAGGCGCGACTATTTGGTTGAGTATTTTGATAGCTTCGGGGCAAGGAGAGATAGGGGAGATAGGGGAAGGGGAGATAGGGGAGCAAATTGCGCCAGCGAGATATGACGTAGATGGTGCGGCACTGCGCGGTTGTAGTCGTGGGTTGTGACCTGGAGGACACTTCGGTTGAAAGTTCTAATCTTAAATCTGGCCTATCCCTCTGCAGGGGGGAAAGTCAAAAATAGTCAAACAACATAGTATAGGGATCTGTTGACCATGGTTGAGCTTGTTTGGGGAATTTGGGGGGGTACTTTTAAGTTTTTCGCCCAAAATCTCCCTGTAGGGGGACAGGCCCGACTGAATTCAAATCGCGTGTAGGGCGCATTGGAGTTTTGTCTCGGGAATCGTGTATACCGGGGAGGCAGGTTGTACCCCATACTGGACAAAACATGGCAGCCGTGGCGTGGAGGGTGAGGATACTTCGGTGGTTCTCTTTTTAGCCGCAGACGTGAGGACGTTGTAGCGGCAGTTTCGGCAGGGGGGTCCTGACAGCAGTCTTTGGTAGACGATGGGGAAGATCGGCGGCGGGAGGCAGAGAGGAACTACAATGAGGACGGGTTCGCCATTGGTTGCGCGAGGGAAAGAGGTCTGGAGATGGGAACGAACGAACGAAGCAGAGACACGCAAAAAGCGCGTGGGCAAAACAGTTAGCGAGCGTGCGAGCAACGCCAAACTCGTTAGCTGCTGGATAGGGAGGCGTCAAATGCGCGACGAGACAGCGACGACGCGCCAAATGCGCGCAGCGAGGGGGAATATTACGATGATGGACAATCATTGCATTCGCATTGGTGCTCTCTGATTCTTAGGCTTACGCCACGCCGCCGACCCCTTTGTTTGTTTTGGGGGGGGGTCCTGGTGGTCCGTGGGCCTTGTTGGGGGAGTCTTGGAGCCGAAGGTTCGAAGTGTCCGTTCCGCGGCCTTTGGGGGGCGTCTGGGCGCCTTTTTGGAGCCTCTTGTGGCCTCCTGGGAGCCTCTAGGGGCGGACGGCTGGAATGTTCGTTTCGTGGTCCCCCTCTCGGGCCCCTCTTGGGGCCGTCTTGGAGCCCTTTTGGGTCGTTTTGGGCGCCTCTTGTGCCGTGTTGGGGGCTTCTTGGGAGCTTATGGGGCCGTCTCAGGGCGGTCTTGGAGGCATCTTGGAAGGGCTCCCGCGCTGCGAAGGAGGAAACATCGTATGGGCTAGAGATCCACGTTTCCCCCCGGGGATTCGAAGATGTTCGCCTCCTGGGAGGCCTCTCGTAGGACGTCTTGGCGGCCTCCCGGGCCGTCGCCGGCCCATGCTGTAGGCGTCTCGGAGCGATCGGTCGGCCCATGCTCGACGCCTTGGAGCGATCTTTTGGCGCCTCGGGGCCCTCTTGGACCGTCTTGGTCAAGCAGTGGCGAAGCGTCCCGGCTCGCCTATAGCTCCACCAGACGATGTTCTAAGAACCTTTTGTGGTTCAAACGCAATGTTCTTAGAACCTTTCTGGCTGGGCCTGTCTTGTTTGAACACATCGGGTTTCTGTTCTAAGGACATTGTTTCTGTTATTGGAACAGTTTGGGGTTCTAAGAACATTTCGTGGTATGACTACAGGAATGCCGGGACGGTCGGTCCCTGCTCAACTTGGGGGCCTTTAGGGGCGGCCCCAGAAAGCGGTCGTGGACCTCCCAGAAGTGGCCCCAGGAAGGGCCAGATCCCCCTTGATGAGCTCCGGCCAGACGGCCCCCCTCCCCGTCCCAATCGACCGGACTGGGCTCCGGGGGGAGGGGTTTGCGGGAGGGGGAAGCAGCTCACGCGCCGATAATTCCCAAGGGGTCGGCGGATCCCTGCTGTCTTCTTCGCTTGATGTCTCTGTTGTCTGGTCTTGTAAGATCGCTCACATCTGCCCGCGCGCGTGGCATGGAAGCGCCATGCCCGCACACGAATGCGCGCAGCCATTCCAAAGTACATCTCTGGTTGTGCAGGGCTTGCGCATGGCGCATACATCTGCAATGGGATGACCCACCTGTGCGTTTCTCTCTCTCTCTCTCTGTCTCTCCTTCTCTTCCTCTTCGGGTTTGTCCTAGCATGGCGGAGTTGGAGGGGGAGGAGGAGGATGAGGACGAGGAGGGGGAAGACGAGGAGGTCGAGGAGGAGGAGGAGGAGGAGGGGAAAACGAGACGCCGGCAACTTTCAGCATCGGGCCCTCGTGCGGAACAGGCCCTGGATATCCCGCGCCCGCGCGCGGCGCGCCGCCGAGCACAGTGGAGCCCCCGAGACGGACGCGGGTCCCGCCGCCGATGCCGCCCGCACTTCGAGCCCAACTTTATAGGTCGGGCATGTCGTCCTACAGGCGGATGTTAGACGATTGGGCGAAATACATACACACATATATATATATATATATATATAACTATACATATTTAGCTATAGTTATAAATGTGTATATATACATATATGTGTATAAGGAGAATGCTCCCCCGAAAAAAAGTGGTCAACAATATTCAAAACCTTGTGCCAAGACATTTTTTGCTTGGTGCCCTTTTATGACTACTCCTCCTGTAGAGGGACAGGCCCGACCTCCAGCCCAGCTCCGCGGTGAGCCCGCGCACGGCACGCGGGGCATCTCGGGGAAGCGTAAGATTCGAGCAGGTCGGAACTCGGGTTTGCCGACGCCTTTTGATGAGCGCATCCTGGATTTTGACGGTGCAGTTTTCGTGGGGTGTCTGCAGCGGGATTTTTCGCGCCAGATTCCAGATTGGGCCCCGTCAGTTTTAGGATGTCCCCGTCGGGCCAGCCCGAGTCCCCCAGACCCGAGCCTTGCGTCTCCCCCAGCATGGGGCGGCGCGGGGTGGCGCCATGAAGCGGAGGGCGGACCCCGGGCCGCACCGGGAGCTCCCGTTGCACTCCGGCTCCCCTGGAAAGGACCTTCCGCGCTGCTTCTTTCTCTCTCGCTCTCTCTCTCTCTCTCTCTCTTTGCCCTCTCTCTCTCTCGTTGTCTCGCCCTCTCGCTCGCTCGCCCTCTCTCTCTCTCTCGTTCTCTGCCTCGCAGCCGCGTCCACGACTGCGCCCCAGGGAGGCCCAAAGGGGGGGCCCACGGACGGTCGGCTACCCCGATCCTCGGGCTCTTGCTCGCGGGAGCGAGCGCGGGGAGGGGGGGGATGGGGGGGCAGGACGTGGCTCCTCGTAAAGGCCTCACGACTTCTGCCGTGCCTCGGCTCGCGCTGGAGCGGCCACGATTTGCTCCAGATGTCCTCAGGTTTGCCAGGAGGGGGCCTGTGAGGCAGAGGCGGAAGGCGGGAGGCGACACGCAGGCGCAGCCAGGACCGAGGCAGGGACCTATGGTGGGCTCGTTTTCCACCGCCACCACCAGAAGTAGGAGGGGGAGGGGGTCCTCGTTCTCCTCCTCCTCCTCCTCCTCCTCCTCCTCCTCCTCCTCGTCCTCTTCCTCCTTCTCCTCCTCCCCCTCCTCCCCCTCCTCTCTTCTCCTCCTCCTCCTCCTCCTCCTCCTCCTCCTCCTCCTCCTCCTCCTCCTTTTCCTCATCCTCATCATCCTCCTCTTCCTCGTCATCGTCCACCTCTTTCCCCCCTCCAAATTCTGGTGGTGGTGGTGGTGGAAAACAGGGCCATCAACATAGGGGGGCAGCGGATGTGAGCGGCATTCAGGGGCAATTCAGCGGTGGAGACTCTTACGTGCAGCGGCCTCGTGGGGTGCCTGCATCAGCAGTAATGTACCACGTGACGTTACCATGTTGCTTTCGCTGTGTGTTTCTCTTCTCGTCCTTACCTCATCCTCCTCGTCCCCCGCATGCGCCCCCCCCTGCCCTCCCAAAAGGAGGACGTGCGGTCCGCGATGCCGCGCTGGCTGTGCCAGTCGAGATCCGTTAGGGCCTGACGGCCCCCCGCCCCCCGCGCTGAGCTGCAGAGCGCGCGTGCTCGCGCGGGCGCGCGCCAGCAGGACCGATTGGCGGGCTGGAGTGCGCCAGAATGCGTGGTGCCAGCGTCGGTTTGGGCCATGCTCGGATGGGCACGACACCGTGCGGCAGGCACGGGCGCGGTCCCCAGGTGGGTCCCCGCGGTCTCGCGCCAGGCACTCGCGGGATCCCCAGCGGGACGCGCACGACTGGCGCCCGTCCCGCGTCGTATGCATCGGCCCTGGCCATTCGAGCCTTGAGCCAAGCATCGGCGTCGACCCCGGCACCCGGGCGCCCTGCGCCCAGGTTCGCTTCGGCGGAGCGCAGGGAGGGACACGCGGTGCCGACGTCAATGCATGCGCCCTCCAGGCTCAGCCAGGAAGGCGTGTATAGGGAAACGAGAGATGGCATAAACATAAAGACTCGGAAATCCGCACGGATTTCTCGGATCGGCGCTGGAGGCGCCGCCGGGTGGCCGCGGCGCCGATCCGAAAAATCCGTGCGGACCTCCGAGTTATTATGTTTATGTCATGTTTCGCTCCCTTAGTGTAAGTCATTTCGATCCTCGATCCCCGTCCTCCCCCATCGCCACTCCGCCGCCTCCCGATTGCAAGGATGGCGGGCCCCTGCAAAAGGCCCCAGAGACAACCCCATCCGGGACAGCGCAGGCCTCAGAGTGCCGCCGTTGGCTTCCCAGGACCCTTCGCCCGCCCCTGGGCTCCCGAAGTTGCCCCTGGGGAAGAAGTTTGCCCCAGGATCCAGCACGTTCTTTCCTGAGGATCCGTCTCCTTCATGACAGGAGCCGAGGGGGGGGAGGGGACGGGGAGACTGACGAGGGGGACAAGGGAAAGACACACTGGCACGCTCGACGGGCGTGCGATCGGCGGTGACAACATGAATCTGGGAGAAAGAGGAGGAGGAAGAGGAGGAGGAACAGAAGAAGGAGGAGGAGGAGGACGAGGAGGAGGAGGAGAAGGAGGAGGAGGAAGAGAGGAGGGGGAGGAGGCGGAGGAGGAGGAGGAGGAGGAGGAGGACGAGGA